>CM076580.1:609999253-610284624 GCA_034641835.2 Pinus albicaulis
GAGGTTTTTGTAGCCTCTACAACACCCTCCAAAAAAACCCAACTTCAAAATTTTTGGAGCCCCTTGAACTTAAAGAAAACCAAGAAAAAAGTCCAGAAGGCTAAGTTGCAAAGTCGTAAAACTCTATATTTTAGAAAACCGTGACTCCGCGACCTTGCGACCCCGCAACCTGAAGGTCGCAAGGTCACAAGGTCGCAAAACTCAATTTTTCTGAAAAACCGCGACCCCACGACCCACAGGTCGCAAGGTCACGAGGTCACATATCTCTCTAATCGCTCAAATTGAGACCTTGCGACCTCATTAAATGCCCGCACGTGCGACCTTTTTATATAAAGGAGGTCGCTAGGTCGCATTTTTCATATGCTGCGGATAGAAAAAACGACTCTGACAGGTCGACAGGCGCGCGATTTTCCCGGGTAAGTTGCCTTTTCCCTCCTGTTGTTTTCTTCTTGGTCATTCTTGCTAAATCCCAGCCACCCTTAGCCTTTAAATTGTACATTTTCTTCAACCACTACCTATTTTTCTTGCTCAGGGTTTTTGTTCTGATACCTGTTTCCCCCCACTGAGCCCATTGTGCTCAAAATCATCACCATTGCTGGTCTTGGATTTCATGGCTACTTCCCTACTCCTAAAGCTAGCCCTTGACTCCATCTTGTCCCATTTTGTTTTTCATTTTTCTAGTTAAGGGGAAAACCACTTCACGCCGCGTGCGCCCAAAACCCCCGGGGAAGCCCTAGCGCGACCCGCGACCCCGCGACCTAGTCGCAAGGTCGCAAGGTCACAGTTTCCAATTTTTTCGAGATTTGTGACCCCGCGACCCCCGCGACCCAGTCGCAAGGTCGCATTTTCACAGTTTTCAAACATTTGCGACCCAGTGACCCAGCAACCTAGGTCGCAAGGTCACAAGGTCGCATTTTCATACTTTTTCACGGTTTGCGACCCAGCGACCCTGCGACCCAGTCGCAAGGTCGCAAGGTCGCATGTTGGCTTATTTTTCTCAAACTGCGACCCCGCGACCCAGTAAACCTTTGTTTCAATTTTTCTTATGTCCCAGCTAAAATCATTGATAAACTATAATTTGTCTTTTATCATCATGTCGTTCTTATCGTGGGATTCTTTCATGAATATGACAGGTGAACTTGAAGCAGACGTAGAGTGTATACCTGTTCTCTCGGATTCTAGCGACATGGCACCCCCAGTATCTCGGAAGAAAGATAAGCACGTGGAAGTGGAAGAGGTGGAGATGGACATACCAGTATCCCCACCCCTAATATACAGAGATACCCTTTGTACATTTGCAAAAGGGGACAGCATGCGATGTTACCAAGTGTACCATGAGTTTGCCATAACGAAATCGGAATTTCCAGAAGACCTCCCGGATCGGGAGGTATACTTAAAAGTCAAAAGGTCCAAGCTGCATCTCACAGGTGCTCATCCGGCCATATTTCCATGTATCGAAATGATAGACTGGATCATACAAAAAACAAATCCCAAGAAGTTCGTGATCCGAGACAGCGAAGGCAAAGCTTTCGCAACACTCGTAGGCTCGGACGCCCATGTCTACTACTCTTTGCCTCAACAGGAAGAAAACTTTACAGAAGAATGCGCTCTTTCCCATGCAGTCCCCGTAGTCGACACTATCAGGCAGTGGTGGGCGGAGCCCGACAAATTTAAAGTCAAGAAAGACCAAGAATATCCAGTGGCCAGCCTGAGAAAATTATATAAATTAGTAGCCGCCATGCTTTGTAGATTGTACGGGCGCCCCGACACCACTACCTTCAATGGAACATGGGCTACTATCATGGAATATTTAACGGTCCATGGCACTCGTTTCAACTGGGCTAGTATATTAATGACCTCAATGCATACAAACTTGTCCTCGGCATTGGCCCCAAATGAAGGAATCCCTTCTGAGTTCTATATGGCCTCTTATCTATTGGATGTCGTCTGTGCAAGGCTGCATTTTGAGGGATGGGCACATAACTGGAATCCCACGCAGACCCGTGCAATTGATCTACAAACCAAAGTGTTCTGGGAATCCAGGTATAAGCAGGATATAGAACCAATTTCTCAAATATTCATCCCTGCCCTATTCAGGAAATTATTTGGCCAGGACGCCCCTTGTATGTCTTGGTGAGTCAGGGAAACTCTAGGCCAAGTGGTGCATTAGTTTCCGTTCACTGGATATACTTTCATCTGATTCTCCGGCTCGTTAAAGGCACCTCATGCTATGCCTCACTTCGTTATAGACAAGATACTCATACAAGAGGTATGCTACCAAATGACCTCGGGTTTCTCCAGTGTCATGTCCAAAGGTAAGAAGAAGCCCTGGCCCGCACTACCCCTCACTATCGGTGCATACACAGTTAAAGATTTCAGAGAGGTAGGGGATGAAGGAGAAGAGATTAAAATTTATCGCCTAAGGACTTTAGAGTACCGAACATACGACCCAGAGAGGATAGTTCCCGAACACTGCAAGAAGGGCAAATTCAAATGGAACTACCAGCATGTAGAAAGCCCGGAAGAAGATGAGAGAAGAAACTAGTATAATGCAGATAGACAACTCACTCCGGGGGCAGACTCTCGCCAAGAGGATCCGAATGATCAGAGTTTGGAGGACAGGAGCCGTAAGTTAGGAGGTGCTTCTTCATCTCTAGCTAAAACGCCTCGGACCAGCACAGGGCCTGACACCTCTTCTCAACAGAAAGAAGCAGAGGCGAAAGCACAACAAGAGAGAGAAAAGAAGATAAAAGAAGACGAGGAGAAGTGCAAGAAGAGTTCAAAGGTAGGTCAGAAGAAGAAACAGGCCGAGGAGGCCAAGAAGGAAAAACAGGAAAAATAGGCGCAAGCCGCAGCAGAACAGGCACTCAAGAAAGAGCTCAACAAAGCAAAAGTTGAACGCCAAAAGAAAGCAGAACAAGCTGCTGCAGCCAAGCGAAAGAGGAAATCCAAAATAGAAGCAACGGCAGAAGCGGAACGCAAGCGAAAGGAAGAGCATGACAAGGCGGAAGCCGAGCACCAACAAAGGGAAGAAGAGGAAAAGAAGAGGAAAGAAGAGAAGGAAAAGAAGAAAAAAGATGAGGAGGATGAATTGATAGAAGACATCGAGATGTCTCCCCTCGAAGTACCTCTAGGCAGTATAGGAACCATGCTCTCTGATGTCAATTCCCCCCAGGGGCAGGAGGAGGAGGTCTTCGACCTCACTAGGCTCACATTCGACCAATTCTCTTTCAAAATCCGGCAAGAGAAGAGAAGGTCCCTGGCACAAATTCCTTCCGCCACATCCATGGTTGCAACTGAAAAAGACATAGTACTTGATACTAGGACTAATCACATGATGATAGCATCGGCAGGCACTGATTTCGCCGTGGCCACGGAAGAAAATGTCACCCGAATGAGTAGAGAAATCATTTCTCTACAAAAAAGATTACGAGCAGCGGAGCAGCGAGAGAAGAAGGCAGAAAACGAGAGGTCGGCGTTGGAAGAAGAGGTGCAACAACTCCGAAACAAGGCTCCCCAAGTCATTGAATTTCCACTTGCCATTCTAAAATAATGTGATGTATTAGAGGCGACCATGAGACAGGTGTATGGGGAAATGTTCACCATAAAAAAAATAGTCGCCCCACTTGTAAGAGTACGAGAAAAAACTAAGCAGAAGCACGAGTAACTCAAGGAACCCTCAGCTGCCTTAGATAAAATGATGAACTGGACAGTGCAATACCCTCAAGTTCTCGAGCATTTTCCTAAGAAGGATTGGATTCATACACAAGATGCCAAAGTCTAAATCTGGATGAAGATGCAATACAAGGACAAGCTATCCAAGGATTTGGACAAAGTAATGTCTTCATATGACCACCTAATTAGCGGCATAGACTCAATGCACACTCTTCACCACATTCCTTCGTTAGGGGGATTGGACGAAAGAAACACCTGGGAGCAAGTAGATCAAGAAATCCAGTCATTCCTGCAGCCTATCAAGCAAGCTGCTGCCGCCCCCGAGGTCGCAGCATCACAAGAAAATCAGGGTCAGTTGCTTGTCGCGCCAGTCTGGATTTATACCAAGCTCGCCTCCCTTTCAAACCAGATCTCACAAAATAAGGAAACTCTAATCTCGAATGCTCTAGAGTGCATGCATCGGTTGAAAGAGGAGGTCCCTCTAGTCTCCCCTATAGCAGCAGAATACCAGACCTGGCAGGACTTCCTCAAACGAAAGCAAATTGATGTTCTTGATCTCTCTATTTCGTGCCCATCTCCATGACTCAGTGGCAGTAGGTCGCAGGTCGCAATGCTCACTAGGTCGCAGGTCGCACTTCCAAATAGGTCGCAAGTCGCACTCACTGGCCAGCTCGCAGGTCGCAATCTTCTCCCAGTTCGCAGGGCAACTCAATCAACGGGCAGGCGAAGAGTCAGGGAGCCCAAAGGGAAAATTTTGATCTATAAAACCCCCTTCGGGGAAAGTGTAAAGGATCTTCTTTTTGGGACTTAAAAGCTACAGAGCATTGTATTTGAAGATAACACTCTTTTGGCATATGAATACAAATACCTGTTGAAACTCCTTTTGGATCTGATGTGTTTTTCTTGTTGAACACTACGAGTATTTCTTTACAGTTTCAGAACATCTTTTGATTAATGAGATTGCACTCTTTAATGGCATCATTTATGCATCATGGTTACCTGTATGTGTGTTAATGGTGTTCGGATCAATTTCTTGTTGAATGGATGTTAGTGACTTTGTTTATTAGCATTTCATTTTATCTTTTAGAAAGTAAAGGGGAATCTCGCCATAAAGAACTGTTTCTTTTGTGGTCAGAATCGCCTACAAGCATAACCCCAAAGATGTGTTGTTGACAAAATTTCCTATGGCGTGCACGCTTTATTATCCATCTTGCTATGCGTAGTGTTATATACAGGTTTAATGCATCAACCATGTATTTTGTATGATGTGAATAAGTGTGTGTTCGCAGGTTTGAGCAAGTTCTTTTGAGACCAAAGGGAAGGTGACTGAAGCGGTAGTCAGACCCACACCCCGGACGGGATCCCTATTCCAAACGGTTCAAGGTCTGATTGAGACTTTCTACCGGGGAGATCCCCTACTGTTGGCCGGACTATTTTCCTCGTCAACAGAGGTACACTGCTACAATTTTTATTTTATTTTTGGAAAGAGCGTTTTTTTTTTCTAAATAAACTTGATCAACACACCCCCAACAAGGAGAGGCCACACTATTCAGCACTGGAAATACATAGGGAAAGATTGCTAATCAACATCATGGTCAAGATTGGTACTCACATTTAATAGCTAAAACTTATAGAAGCTTTCTTTAGCGCGACTTACAACAAGGTGTAACCCATGCCGATGTTTTATTCATGTTAGGAGGAGTTTCAAGACCACTTCATTTGCCAGGGTCATGTCCAACATTTTTTTGTATATTGAAGGTCATATGTCCGTATGAGATCCGTAGATCGATTGTTGGAGGATTTGGAGGTGGATCCATACATCGGGCCTATTGGGAGGATCTGTGTTAGGATCCATAGTTTGATTGTTGGAGATTTTGGTGTTAGATCAGTAGATTGATTTTTGGAGGATCCGTGTTGATCTAGGAGGTTATTTGTTGATTACTAGATCAGAGATTGGACTAGTGGATCTCGTTATTGGAGTCGTGGATCTATTCATCGACAAGCTACTAGTGGTGCTCTCGGAATTAAAAGCAAGGCCATGTTGAAATTGTTTTGTCACAATGAATAATCACATTATAGAGACATACCTTAATGAGAGAACAGACCAAGGGTTAAATTATACCAACCTGAAATTCAAGTCGCATACATTGCTCGCGATGGTTTTAGTACATGGACAATTGAAAATGGAGATGAAGCAAAGATTTATTATAGCCATGGTGCCACAAATTACACTGGCTCAATGGAGAAAAGAGGGAAAATAAAGTGAATGCGTTGTTGAAAATGTTTGTAACAAAACATAATCCTCATATCCGAGACTACAAAACCGTGATTTAAAGAAATTGATGATTTTAATGAAACAAAAAATAAAAATTGTGTGTTGTTTCTCTAAGAGTAATATTATCTCCATTAGAATGGAGGAGAATGAATCTATTGCTGCTACTGTTATCATAGATTAAAGAACTAAGAGACACATTAGAGTACATAGGGGAGAATGTATCCAACACTGCTAATCTCGTCACAATTACTTTAAATGCATGACAAATGATTATCAATTTATTACGGTGGCTTGGTAGCAGGAGAAAACTCCAACTTTGGTTGAGTTGACAAGGATTTTGACAGGAAGAGGAGAGATTTAAGAATATGAAGCCTCAGAATGCATATTTAGCATTAGTGGCAAAGAAAATTTTCTTCAAATGGAAATCAGGAGGAGGACATAAAAGCGGTGGCTCATCTTAAAAAATCTTATCAGTTATGTCATCCGCTAAAAATGATTTAATAATTAAGTTTTTTATTGTGGAAAAGTGGTCATATTGAGACCGTTATAAAAAGAAGAATGATGAAAACAAGCATAGAAACAAGAGGCATTACAAGGCATTTTTCTAGTGAATATCCAAATCATGATCTTAAATTAGTTTGTGTCTAATGCTCGCTTTTCTCAATAAACCAATGAGGTTGAACTGTTTGTGGATTCTCGAGCATCCACCATATGAAATGTAATAAAAACCGTATGAAAATTTGAATGATACCACCAACCGTTGCTAACATCTACTTGGGAGATGACATAGCATATCAGATTAAAGGTATGGAGGTATTCATGTGATATTTCCTAGTGGTAATATCAAGAAAATCCCGAATGTCATGTATGTTCCTGGTATTATAAAGAACTTATTTTGTCTCCATGATTAACAGATCAAAATTTAAAAGGTATAATTTTTCAAAACTTACCTAGACAAAAGCATGATTTGCCAGATTATTAGTTGGTTGCATTACTTATGTTGGAATGCTACAAGCATGCCACATCGCTTTAACTTCAATGACCATGATAACATAAAATATTTGGAATCAGTTTTGACCACATCAACCTTCATGATTTATTGTTGCTACAAATAAACAAGGTATGGTTGATGGACTTCCTATTTCAAGAAATGAATATATTGATTGTGAAGATGCACACTTGTAAAATACAAATTGATGAATCTCCTCTAGTTTAAATAGGAGAAAGAAATATATACTTGAACTTGCATACTGGATATTTAGGGACCTATTTAGACACGGTCCTTAGGTGGAGCTTACTATTTTTGTTATTTATCATGATCGTACAAAGGTATGACATATTTTGTAGAAGGAAAAAGTGATGCTTTCGAATAATTTGGAAGAATTTAGGAATATGGTTGAAAATCAAAATGTGAAAGTCATTAAAATTCTTCGCTTCATCAAGGAGGAGAATAATACATCAGAACTTATCACATACACTACAGATATCTCGAATACCAAAACAAGCCATAATATCTTACACTCCCGCAACACAATGGGGTTGGCAGAAGAAAGAACAAAAAATATGGTGGAGTGTGCACTTAACATGATGAAAGGTAAGAACCTATCTAATGGTTTGAAGATGCAATTACTCAGCTTTACTTAAAGAACATAAGTCCAACTAAGTGTCTTGATCTAAGACTATGTTTTTGAGGCTTTGTGGCGTTTCCAACCTAGCCAATCACTTGAGACTATTTGGTTCTAGATATTTACACATATTACTACGGAAGATTGGAAGAAATTGGATGCTAAAGCTATAAATGCATATTTGTAGGATATTCTAATTTAAAAGCACAGGACATGTTTAACTTACCTACTCTCAAGGTATTTGTATAAAGATGTTATTTTCCATGAACGGTTGATGAAGGGAATAAGCATAATTTATGAGGAATGGAACATGCATTTAGTGCATTGATGAAATCAACGATGAAGCCAAACATGGTTATTTATAGCAGCAATAGCAAAAAGAGGAATCTAGTGAGATGTGAGTGTTCAAATATTCGAAGTCCATTTAGAGGTGAGCAAGAAATCACACAGACAAAAATTGAGGAAAGTTTGTTACTAAGGAGATCAGGATAACGAACCTACTTACCTACAACGGTAGAAATTTATTAATATTGATAGTATTACTAGATTCTCCTACTATAACAAATTAATGTTATGTTAAATACATAAAATACTCCTAATTAATTCTTTGCGGAAATTAAACGCCAATTGCAAACACATGAAGAAAATCAATCACACATAAACAAGATGTTTTACCGAAAACTTAGCTAAAAACCCCAACTATCATATATTATGTACATCAATGGAATCATGTAACAATCTCATACAAATATTATTACATCAAGCTCTTAGTACAATATACAATCGTCATTACTATCATGTAGAAAATTTGCATATCTATGCACCAATTTCTTGCCTCCGACAACCTACTTCACCGTGCAATCCCCGCTAAAGAAGACCCCCCGAATGAATCTGATCTTACCTTGTTTTCATCACAACAATCCCCATTGGAAACTCCAATGTTCATGTAGATGCATTGAATGCATCACTATAATCACAAAAGATAGTCCATCTGACCCTTTCACCTGTCTCTCCACAGTGGTCTCCACTGACCCACTCCATAAGTAGTTAATCACAGTATTGTTCAGCTTGCAAGTGAGTTACTAGCTGTGAATTAATTAACTAATTAATTCATCGAACTCTCACTAGTGTATCTTTAGTTAGAACTAGATACAATAGCACAACCGAGCTTTCTAAATCACTTAACCGAGCAAACTAAATAACAACTCCTATAATCACTCTTCCAACTGTTAATGGCATCGCCACTTCATTTCTAATCGGTCCTCTATGCATGAGTCACCAAATCACCCTAGGAATTACGTAATTCCTTCTCATCCCACCGATGTGCCACATATTTTCACCGAAATAAAGTGATCCAAGAGAATAAGTTACTATTTATAGTCCTGAGCCATATACACACAATAGACATGCGGTCTATTTTTAGATATGCAAAGATAAAAATAGACTTTGCCTTATTTCTAAAAATAATCTCATATATTTTTCCAACTTGATCAACCATCTACAAATAGCCTCCGCAACTTATATAATATGATCACTATGTCTAAAAATAGACATACACCTAAAATAGCCTGCTGTGCCCCACTTAGTGAAGGTGGCTATTTTCACTAAAGCTCACCATTCATGACCAAGACACCCTATCAACAAGATAGGATTATCCTTCACCCGATCTGCCTCTATGGTATTATAATTTTCTCCCGCCGAGCGACTTTGTCAATATCTCGCATCCCGATTTTGTAGGAATGTAATAAAGCAACAAGATCTTCCACTCACACAATCTCTCGATATGATGATAAAGGATATATATATTCTCTTAGGATCTACTATGAAACACAAGATTAATCAAGAGTTTAATGCAATCTCCGATTATTACAATGTATCACTCAAGCAGATCTAAATGAGAACCTGAACAAACCGGCCAAAATCTTCCTCATCCGCATAGCCTCACATGCATCTTCAATATCTATGTATTCTACTTCCATTGAGCCAGTGCCATGGATCTTGTCCCTAGCTGTACCAAGAAATGTTGTAGATATGATACGAAAACCCTCCGATGTTCTCTTCTCGTCCGTTGTACTCATGCCCAATCGGCATCCGTGAAGCCATGCAAATTGCCTCATCCATCTATTTGTACCATAAGCCATACTCAAATGTGTGCACCTTGGCACTCTCAGATATGCTGCTACCTTCCAAAAGAGCCGTGGCAGGTTAACCATCTTCACGAAGCTGTTCATCGATAGCATATGTTCGATTCATTAACTAAATACATGAGCGAACCCACCAACTGCCGATAAACAAAGTGGGTATCCACTACTTTGTTTCATGTAGCACCCTATTTCCTCCGATTTCCTTGAAGAGGAGTATCCACGGGCTTGCAATCCTCCATGTGAAATCATCAAGCATTCTCAAGATACTTTCCTTGAGACACAAAACAGCCTTCACTTTCTCTCGCCATATTTTAATCCAAGCAACAATGAAGAGCTCCAAATCCTTCATCTCAACTCCTTTTGCAAGATTTTCTGCATGAGTGTATCAATTTCTCATCACCCGTTAGTATTAAATCATCAACTTGGAAGAGAAATTTTTGCAAGAGCTTACCCCCACCACAATTTAGCATAGGTTTGCATCCGCTCACTCGTGAAGCCAAGTCCGGTGAAATATCCGTTTCATCCAAGTGTACCAAGCACGTGGTGCTGGGCTTCTGCTGATACAATGCTCTTTGAGTCTACTGCTTAATTGTTGTCAAGATATCAAACCCTTCGTGTTGCTCTCATCGTATACCCTCTTCCTTAATGATTCCATTACAACACAGCCACATCCATTCGATGAATTTTCCAACCTGATTCAGGTTTAGAGATCAAAGATGGTCCTTATTGAAGAATACCGTGTGACAGTAAAGGTTTCTTTCACAATCTAATCCCTTGATCTCAGGAGAAGCCCCAGTAACAAATCTTTCCTTATACTTCTCAACACTCCCATCAAAGAATTGCTTTACCTTATAGATCCATCTCGAACCTACCACTCATTTACCCACTGCCTTGAACAATCTCCCCAAAGACTGCTTCTCGGATAATGGAGTCACAGTACTCCTCCACCATGGCATCTGTACCCAGTGTGCTCTGCGCTACTTCCCTCAAAGGCATACTTTGTCACGACACACTTGCTCACATAATAGCCATGTATCCAAGAATCACTAGGGATCGTTCTATCTCGCGCTTATGATGTAGGAATCCTTTACATTCTCTTACCGATCAAGTCAAGATCTAAGTTTCTATGGATATGCTTTCTACTCATTTTGATGTTTGGTTCTGCATGAGTGACTCCCTCCACTCCATGAATCTCCTCCGTGGCTGATCCAAATCTAGAGGCTCATCTGGGAGCAAGTAGCTCCTCCTCTACATGCAAGTGTAGCTCCCTCTCGTTTACAACTTCATGGCCTTCACCTCATTGAATTTTATATCTCGTCGCACCACGCCTATCCGATCGTTTTGAAAATACACAATGATAATTTATGGGTGTTTTGCAAATTTTACGTATATCTCACATCTCAGTCACATGAATGTAAACAGATGAGCCAAAATCTTCAAATGAGAAATACTGTAAAGCTTACCAAGAAAAGCTTCTTCAGTGTGTACTCATGCCAAGTACTCTTATGAGGACAACGGTTTTGCACATAAACTGCAGTGTTGCATGCCCACCCACAAGTGCATCTGGTAGGCCCCGGTCATGCAAAGATAGCTCATGCAACACCCACGATCGTTCTGTTTCTTCCTCTGCCACCCCATTTTGTTTCAGGTTATGAGGGGCTATTATTTCTCTTCGAATTCCTTCTTTGCTAATATTTGAATTTATTCAAGATATATTCATGACCATTATCGTCCGTTGTTGCCTTCACTTGCTTCCTCAACTCCTTCTCCACCAATGCTTTAAACTCATAGAACTTTGAGGAATGTTTGATCCTTCTTTTCTCGCATGAAGAAGATCCAACATCTACAAGAATAGTCATTAAAAAAAAATAACATGTAACACCCGTGTTTTGTTTTTTGAGCAACCGAGAAAGTGACCACACATGTACCTCTGTGTGAATTCTCTCAGGATCGTCCACCTGCCCTCTCTTCTCATAAAAGGTGGTCTTCACAAATCATCATAGTACATCCTCAGACTCATCTAATTCCACAAGAGTGTCTTTAAAAGTCCTTAGAGAAATCACGTAAAATTCCAAGGCGCCATGGTGAAGATGGCCCAATCTCCTGTACATAATTCACCCTCATCCCATCTCACCACTTCTTCTAGCTTTTCCCATCATTATAGCGCAGCCTATCTGCCTCCATCTTGTAGAGATTCTTAACTTGAATCCCTATCATCTTGGTTCGACCCATTGTTTTATGTCACAGTAAAAGCTTTTCCTCGCCGAAACAACGGGCCATAACCTTGTCCTCCAACATCGCGATCGAGACCAAGTTCTTCTTCACCAACATGCATAACATATTTCAACATAAATGGTTTACCTAACTCCCTCTTAAAGGTAATGGTTCCAATGTTGGTCGGACTGGTATCTGGTCATCGCCACCCATATCTATATGAATTTGGAGATCCTTCTCTCCAAGTCACTAAATAACTCCTTATCTCCCATCATGTGACTGTGGCATCAAGTCTCTTGTAGAAAAATGCTCAAAATGAAGTTGCCTGGACTAGTCCACTCATTCAGACCGGAAAGAGCCTAAAAAGATCCCGTAGACGAAGGAACCGAAACCAACGCCATATGAGGAAGATATTCACTTTGAATTTTTCCAATTTTAGGTTAAAATGGCCAAAATTTGACTTATAATAAAATTATTTTATTAAAAATTAATATTCCACAAAATATTCTAGTTCCAATGTGTATCATTCTACAATATTCCACAGATGGCCAATCACAGGCGCCCACGTGGCCAACCCTAAGCCGCCATGTGGCCCCAAGGTGGAATTAAAATTGTTTATGGCTCAGGATTTGAAACCTGTCGCTAAGTGATTATGGGACAACGCGCAACGGCTCGACCATTGACCACATCATTGGATTTTATTAACATTGCAATGAATATATACTTTAACAAGAATTTTGTTTAAGGGCCGGCAAGGGGCTGTGCCTCGGCGATGAGACCACCCGCGGAAGACAGGAGCTAAACAAGCGACCTGCACAAAATTAAATGGTATAGATGTAACATTTAATACAATCGCTTAACATATTAACTAAGAGGTTATAGTTAGTTAAATTGCATGAACTTGTTATAACATTATTCGTCACAGTTGGACAGGTGCATGTGACCACGTCCACCTGTGCCATTTAATTTAACCGAATCCAATGTAATTGGAGCGCGTCAAATTTGCGTTTGTCACCATTTCTTTAACTCGGATTTAACTCCTACTTCACATTTAGTGGAGTTGTTCTAGGTGACACCGGGCAAACTTCAGCTTAGCCATAACTTTGGCTAGGAAGTCCTTTTCGGGGACAATTCTTTAATTTGGGGTATTGAAGCATTTGAATCGTTGGGATAGGTTGGCGTAGCCATCATGGCGCTCTACTTCATGATTTTACCAATGATTTTGCTGAGCCACCAGGGCCTAATGAAAGATCACTTCTTGTAAGGGACTATACCATCCATTGGAGGTGAATTAATAGTCATTTATGTTCCATTTCTACTTCTCCTGTTTAACTGTTCTTATTTTTCCTTTTGAGGCTTTCTACACAAAGTAATTCATAATTTGAGCATTAATGAAAGAGGGAAAAGCCTACCGAGGCTTTGACCCAAGTAGGTGTAGCCCAAGAGAGGTGGAACCGTTTAAACAAATGCTATCGTTATGTTGCATTTTTGTCATATATTTATATTTGTTTCTCATTAAACAAGAATTTCATAAGTAAAATTTTCCTAATCGACTTATACAAGAACAAAACTCATCGCCACTCTCAAACCATTACTTCCTTTTCGTAATACTTGAACTTGCTTATTCAATACAAAATTTTCTTTAATGAATACTTGCACATAAACAAATACTTTGTTGATCGGATCTATTTTAGTTGTTTATAATATATTTTTGTGCGTAGCTAGTTTAGCCAAGAGCTTCGGTTTCATCGTTTTCTAGTAAAGGTGAAATAACCAAGAAAAGCCCCTACTATCAATATCTCTGTATAAGAAATACTTTGTTCTCACAATTTTAGATCAAAGTTGGTATCGAGCTCTAGAAGTTTTCTTAAGAGTTTGTGAAATTTCTACAAGAAGATTGTGTTATTCTCGTAAAATTTTATGCTTACTAGCCTAAAATTGAAAAGAGGGAAGTTCAATTGGTTAGAGAACAAGTTCATCCTCAACCAAGGAGGGCTAGAGTGCCACTATATCCACCTTCCATTTCATCCTCATTAGCCTTAGAATCAGCCACAAACATGTCTTCCGTAGAGAAGGAGAATTACATGAGGAAATGGATCCCAAGGAAGAAGAAAGAGCTTTTCAAAGCTTTCGGGACATGACCGAGATGGTTAGATCCTATACTGTGAGAGAAATGGATAGGATCGGAGAAGGGTCTAGGAACCAAAAAGAAGAAGAGATTCCTTCAGAGGAAAGACAAACAAAGATGATTATGGAAAAGGAATGGAGGAAATGGTGATCCACCATCTCCATCGTCATCCTCTTCCACATCATCCTCTTCAACTTCTATGGAATCACTACACAAACAAAAACATCTCTAAAAATCCTGGTGTTAAAGCTTGATGTGAAGTTTATTGCCGATGTTTAATGGTGATGTGAATGTAGAAATTGATAACTCGGATTAGACAACCGTAAGTCTATCTAAGGATTCAAAATTTGTACATGATGATAATAAAAATCCAATTAGCTCTTTTGAGAATGGATGGAGCAACTTCTTTGGTTTGGTGGGAAGCCAAGACCAAGGAGGAAATAAAAAGCATGAAGATAACTCTAACTTGGAAATTAGAGTTTATTACAGCTATTAAGAAACAGCTATCTCTTGCTCATATTCAAAAAGATATCATGAATTGGAAAAATTTTAGGCAACTTAAGGGTCAAAATGTGCAAGATTATACCCAAGAGTTTAGAAGGAGAGAACTTCTACTTGGAGTAGACTTACAATGTCAAGACACCTTGTTGAAACACATAGGAGGTTTGCACAATTACCTTCAACATACTATTCTAATTGTCTAACTCTACCAACTTAGATGCCATGCATGTGCAAGGTGCTACACATTTAAGCTAGAGGAAAGAATACTTTTTGATGAGGATAGTAATTTTAAAAACAAAGGAAAGAAGAGAGTTGCTAATTCAAGAAAAGACAAAAGAAAGTTCTTTTGCAAGAACTGTTCGAAGACAAGTCATGATGAAGATCATTGTTGGAAGCTTCATCCTGAACTGAAACCAGAAAAATTCAAGAACAAAAACAAGACCAAAGAAAAGGAGAAAATTGTAGCAACATTTGAGCAAGACTTAGGGTCAGACTTAGGAGATGAGACAAAAAGCATAGCCATGGTTTTAAAGAACATTAAGGGGAAAGAAGTGGTGCAAGACACAACTCCCAGCTCTAGCTCTTTGAATTGTCACAAAGATACTCATGAAGAAAAGAGGAGGATAGAGCTTTTCCATGTGAGGGTAATTTCAAAACATACCAAAATTGACACACTATTTGACAGTGGGTCACAAGCAAATCTCATATCTGAAGACTTGGTCAAGCAGCTGAAACTTGAGACCATTCCACATCCAAAGCCTTATCCACTTGGATGGATATGCAAGGATGCTAATTTGCAAGTCTCAAGGAAGTGCATATTGCACTTTGCAATAACTGCACACTTTATTGACACAGTGGAACTTGATGTGGTGCCGCTTGATATCTCAGGTATTGTTTTGGGAAGTCCTTACTTATTTGACAGGAAGGCTATCTTTCATCGCCATGAAAATAAGTATCACTTGTTCAAATATGGTAAAGAGTACATTGTGAGAGCTCACAAGAAGAAGCTGGAATCTTCTTTACTCCATGAAAGTCAATTGAAAAGACTGGTTAATGCAAGTCAAAGTCTAACTTTGTTAATGTTGAAACGACCAGATTTTGAGCATTCGCCTTTTTATGATGTTGCTAATGATTTGTCTCAGTTTGATAACAGTTTGTCTTTGAAAAAAGATGATGTTATGTTGCGCAAATTACCTTTTAGGTCAGCCAATGCAGTGAATGAAGTGTCAAAGCAAAGCAGTGCAAGCAAAAAGGACACACCATTCAGCATGGGAAAAAGTTGGTTTCAGAATGGTAGAATTCGCCATGGGAACAGTTTGCAAGGTGAAAGTTATTTTAAGTCTTTTGGGAAGTTTGATCAGTGTAGAAAAAGTTTGTTTTCTTCAAATTACAATTGCTATTCTGCAAATTTTAATAATTTGCATCATGACTCCGTCAATCTTAGCAATGGTCGATCAGTTGATTCCAGAGACAGATTATCATTTTCACAAAAGCTCCATTTGATGAAATCGGGTAGATTTCAGTTATTCAAGGGTGGAAGAGTGGAGAATCAGTCTCCACATCATCAGTTTCAGTAATCAGAAAGCTTTTGAGGGTCCAAAAGCTTCCCATTTGGGAGGTGTGATCAGGAGATCAAGTCTCTTGAAGAAAAATGCTCAAAAATGAAGTTGCTCATAATTGCTCCGGAACAGATCGACTGGAAAGAGCTTGTCAATACGATCCCAACGCCGCAAACGGCACTCAAATCCGTTACCGTATGGAGGAGATATTGCAGTTTGAATTTGCCCAATAACTTTCAATTTTGAAAGAAATTTTTTTAATATATTGTAATGGAATAATTTTATTTTTATTAAGGTTTATTAGATTAATTAAATTATATAGTTTTAATATTTTATATGGTTTTTTATTAAATCATATATTATATTATTAATTATATGTTTTAATTAATTTAAAAAAAATTTAAATTAAACCTTATTAAAAATCTAATTACTAAACCATACTATATGTTAAATTAAATTCGAAATATGAAAAATGGTTTAAAACCCACAAACCTAAAGTTTGGGGTATACATTAAAAGTAAATTCAACGTATGATGGTTTATGGTTAATGTGGCAATGTTCACATTTCAAAAGTCAATGTAATACATACGTGGCAGGTTACGAATGGATATAGGTTAAGTCACGTGGGCAAGTTTTATTAATGGTTACAACCCACGTAACAAAGGTTAAACAGCCATTACCAAAGCATGGTATGGCAACGTATGCTGTGAGTTAAGGCACGTGTTGGCTATGTTGGAGCGGAAGAACCGTGAGTTATTCAAATGGCGCGCAATGAACTCCAAACGGTTATGTAAGCATTAATTACCACCGTTTAGACATGTGGCCACACGCATTACATTAAATGCTAACCACTCAACTGGCGGGTTTATTGGCGGACCCCCAAATTCAGCGCCGGACTCCAGATGTGGTGGAGTTATCTGGCAGTTAGCCAGATTTAGTGGAGCTTTGTTAGGCCAAACTGACAGTTGGAGTAAAAGAGCCATAACTTTGGCTAGGAGAGGCCTTTTGATACGATTTTTTTTTTGATTTTGGGTGTAGAGAGCATTCTGGAGCTGTTGGGAGTGTTTGCAGAGCCATTAGGGCGCTTTAACATAGAATTTACCAGCGTTTTTGGTCGTGGAGCCACCAGGGCCTAAGGGAAAAAGAGTTTTTTTGGACTACTTTCATCCAATGGAGGTGTTTGTTTAGTCATTTTATACTAATTTGAGCCTTCTGAATCTATTTTTGCAGTGTATTTTGCCATTTGAGGCTTCTATACAGTTGTATTCACATTTTAAGCATTTAATCAAAGAGGAAAAAGCCTAATTAGAGGCTTTTGGACCCAGCGGAGGTAGCCCAAGAGAGGGGTGAACCGCTTAAACAATTATTTGCTGTCATACTGTATAATTTTGCTGCCTATTTTCAGATTCTGCTCCTCTAAACAATAAATTTTTATAAGTTATCTTTTCCCAAGCAGGTTTAAACAGTGAACAAAACTTATTAGTTCATCTTCAAAACTCTACACTTCATTTGCAGAATATGTATACTTGCCTATTTACACATTAAAGTTGGATCAATGAATACTTTGCAGTTAAAACAAATACTTTCATTGATCGGATCTTTGTGATTACTTTTTATTTCTTTAGGCAGAGTCTGTAGAAGGGCTAGATAGCCTCCGGATTCATCCTTTCTAGTAAAGGTGAAAGATCCGGTGAATGCCCCTACACACTTCATTTGTAGAACATGTATACTTGTCTATTCACACATTAAAGTTGGATCAATGAATTCTTTGCAGTTAAAACAAATACTTTCATTGATCGGATATTTTTTATTACTTTTTATTTCTTTAGGCAGAGTCTGTAGAAGGGCTAGATAGCCTCCGGATTCATCCTTTCTAGTAAAGGTGAAAGATCCGGTGAATGCCCCTACAGTCAATCTCTGTATGAGAAATACTTTGTTCTCACGATTTCAGATCAGTCATCTGGACCGACTTAGCCCAATAAACCTGATCTGAAATTGTGAGAACAAAGTATTTCTCATACAGAGATTGACTGTAGGGGCATTCACCGGATCTTTCACATTTACTAGAAAGGATGAATCCGGAGGCTATCTGGCCCTTCTACAGACTCTGCCTAAAGAAATAAAAAGTAATCACAAAGATCCGATCAATGAAAGTATTTGTTTTAACTGCAAAGTATTAATTGATCCAACTTTAATGTGTGAATAGGCAAGTATACATATTCTGCAAATGAAGTGTAGTGTTTTGAAGAGGAACTAATAAGTTTTGTTCACTGTTTAAACCTGCTTGGGAAAAGATAGCTTATAAAAATTCATTGTTTAAAGGAGCAAAATCTGAAAATATGCAGTAAAATTATACAGTATGATAGCAAATAATTGTTTAAGCGGTTCACCTCTCTCTTGGGCTACCTCCGCTGGGTCCAAAAGCCTCTAATTAGGCTTTTTCCTCTTTGATTAAATGCTCAAAATGTGAATACAACTGTATAGAAGCCTAAAACTTGCATCATACTCTAAAATAGATTCGTAAGGCTCAAATCAAGATAAAATGACTAAACAAACACCTCCATTGATGAAGACAGTCCAAAACAAGAAGTTGCAAGTGAACGCCCTAGGCCCCATGGCTCCAACACATGCACGTCGGTAAATTCTCTGCAGCGCCCGATGGCTCAAACACTTCCTAGTTAAATTTTCCGTACCGGTTTCCCCACACCCAAAATCAAAAAAAATTTCGTATCAAAAGGCCTCCCCTAGCCAAAGTTATGGCACTTTTACTCCAACTGCCAGTTGGCCTAAAAAAACTCCAGTTAAATCTGGTGGAACTTCAGATAATCCGACTAAAATGGAGTTCGGCGCTATCTTTGGCACCTCCGCCATTTTTAACGCCGAATCGAGGGGGCTAAGGAGTAACGCCCATATGACCAAACCCATCGGAGAAGGTGGACTAACATAATTTTTATGCACGGCATTTAATAAAGTTAACAACCAAAATTTGAATGAAACTCCGCCCGACGCTATAAACATGGGACCACGTCCCAAACGGATTGCGCGCCCATATCCTCATTTCATTCAAATACAAATGGGCACGTGCAACAGTTAACAACCGCCGCCGTGACCCAACGGTTACAGCGTTCCGTTGGTGCTCGCCCGACTCGGGGTCAAACCTCACCGCGTGCATAACAAACTTTTAATACGCCATTCCGTTCCGCCTTGGGGCCACGTGGCAGCCTCCGGGCTAGCCATGTGGCGCTCTGCAATTGGCCACAAGAAAAATATTCCATAGAATATTCTATGGAATATTCCATATAATATTCCCAAAATATTCTGTGGAATATTATTTTTTTAATAAAAATATGTTATAAAGTCAATTTTGGCCTTTTTTAATTGAAATTGGCGAACTTCAAAATGCAATATCTCCTCCATACGGTAGCATATTTGAGTGCCGTTCACGGCGTTGGGATCGTATCACCGAGCTCTTTCCATTCGATCTATTTCGGAGCAATTTTGAGCAACTTCATTTTTGAGCATTTTTCTTCAAGAGACTTGATCTCCTGATCACACCTCCCAAATGGGAAGCTTTTGGACCCTCAAAAGCTTTTTGATTACTGAAAATGATGATGTGGAGACTGATTCTCCACTCTTCCACCCTTGAATAACTGAAATCTACCCGATTTCATCAAATTAAGCTTTTGAGAAAATGACAGTCTGTCTCTGGAATCCACTGATCGACCATTGCTTAAATTGACGGAGTCATGATGCAAATGATTAAAATTTGCAGAACAACAATTAAAATCTGCAGAAAACAAACTTTCTCTACATTGATCAAACTTCCAGAAAGACTTAAAATGACTTTCACCTTGCAAACTGTTCCCATGGCGAATTCTACCATTCTGAAACTAACTTTGCCCCATGCTGAATTTTGTGTCCTTCTTGCTTGCACTACTTTGCTTTGACACTTCATTCTCTGCATTGGCTGACCCAAAAGGTAATTTGCACAACATAACATCATCTTTTCTCAAAGACAAACTGTTATCAAACTGAGACAAATCATTAGCAACATCATAAAAAGGCAAATGCTCAAAATCTGGTCGTTTCAACATCAACAAAGTTAGACTTTGACTTGCATTAACCAGTCTTTTCAATTGACTTGCATGGAGTAAAGAAGATTCCAGCTTCTTCTTGTGAGCTCTCACAATGTACTCTTTACCATCTTTGAACAAGTGATACTTGTTTTCATGGCAATGAAAGATGGCCTTCCTGTCAAATAAGTAAGGACTTCCCAAAACAATACCTGAGATATCAAGCGGCACCACATCAAGTTCAACTGTGTCAATAAAGTGTGCAGTTATTGCAAAGCGCAATATGCACTTACTTGAGACTTGCAAATTGGCATCCTTGCATATCCATCCAAGTGGATAAGGCTTCGGATGTGGAATGGTCTCAAGTTTTAGCTGCTTGACCAAGTCTTCAGAAATAAGATTTGCTTGTGACCCACTGTCAAATAGTGTGTCAATTTTGGTATGTTTTTGAAATTACCCTCACATGGAAAAGCTCTATCCTCCTCTTTTCATCATGAGTATCTTTGTGAAAATTCAAAGAGCTAGAATTGGGATTTGTGTCTTGCACCACTTCTTTCCCCTTAGTGTTCTTTAAAACCATGCCTATGCCTTTTGTCTCATCTCCTGAGTCTGACCCTAAGTCTTGCTCAACTGTTGCAACAGTTTTCTCCTTTTCTTTGGTCTTGTTTTTGTTCTTGAATTTTTCTGGTTTCAGTTCAGGATGAAGCTTCCAACAATGATCTTCATCATGACTTGTCTTTGAACAGTTCTTGCA
Organism: Pinus albicaulis; assembly: GCA_034641835.2. NCBI lineage: Eukaryota > Viridiplantae > Streptophyta > Pinopsida > Pinales > Pinaceae > Pinus > Pinus albicaulis. The sequence goes on from CM076580.1 coordinate 610,020,202, forward strand.
AAAGAATTTTCCTTTGTCTTTTCTTGAATTTGCAATTCTCTTTTTTCCTTTGTTTTTAAAATTACTATCCTCATCAAAAGTATTCTTTCCTCTAGCTTCTAAATGTGTAGCCTGCACACAGACTTCATCTAAGCTGGTAGGATTGAACATTAGAATAGTATGTTGCAGATAATTGTGCAAACCTCCTATGTATTTCAACAAGGTGTCTTGACTTTGTAAGTCTACTCCAAGTAGAAGTGCTCTCCTTTTAAACTCTTGGGTATAATCTTGCACATTTTGACCCTTAAGTTGCCTAAAATTTTGCCAATTCATGATTGCTTTCTGAATATGAGCAAGAGGATAAAATTGTTTCTTAATAGCAGTAATAAACTCATTCCAAGTTAGAGTTATCTTACCATGCTTTTTAATCTCCTCTCTAGTCTTGGCTTCCCACCAAACCAAAGCTGCTCCATCCATTCTCAAAGAAGCTAATTGGATTTTTGTGTCATCATCATGCAAATTCTGAATTCTTAGATAGACTTTCAACTGTCTAATCCAGTTAGCCCAATTTCAAATAGATTTGGGAGGTGCGATCAGGAGATCAAGTCTCTTGTAGAAAAATGCTCAAAAATGAAGTTGCTCAGAATTGGCCCGAACCAGATCGACTGGAAAGAGCTCGCCAAAACGATCCTGTAGCCGCGAACGACACTCAAATCCGTTGCCGTATGGAGGAGATATTGCAGTTTGAATTCGCCCAATAACTTTCAATTTTGAAAGAAAAGTTTTTAATATTATGTGTTGGAATAATTTTATTTTTTTTATTAAAGTTTAATGAATTAATTAAATTATATAGTTTTTAATATTTTATATGATTTAATTAATCATATATTATATTAATTAATTATATATTTTAATTAATTTTAAAATTTAATTAAACTTTATTAAAATTATATTATTAAAACCCAACTTTATATAAAAAACCAAAATCTAAAAATAAATAAACGGTTTAAAACGTAATGTTTTGAAAACGTTTTAAAACCCACAAGTCCAAAGTTTATTAATTGGCACGTGGGCTATTCATAAAGGTTGGAGCGGAGGTTTAAAACGTGTGTTGGGTTACACGTTGCATTGGAGCGGAGTACCAAAACTTCATATTGGATGCGGCAGGAATTGAACTCGGGTCAGGCGGAAGACAACCCAACGACTTCACCAATGAACCACAGTTGTGTTTGTTTAATTAAACCGGTCGGTGGAATCTGTGGGACGTGGTCCTATGGACCGGCGGGAGGAGCGGAGAGTTATTTAAATGATATGGGTTTATATTAATGTTCAGCGCTTATAACTCAAGTTCTCAAACCTCCTCCGGCGGTCACGGTCCCGTGGACCTTATCTACTAGCCCCTTTCCCCTCGCTAGCCGCGGTCCGCCCTAAATTTAGCAACCGTTTCCTAATTTGTTTTGTTATCCTCGCGCTAGCCGATTTGTGGAGCTTTCGAAGGCAAACTCGCTAGGCCATAACTTTGGCTAGAGCCCTTTTGGACGTTTTTTTTTTGATTTTGGTGTAGAGATCATTCTGGAGTCGTTGGAAGTGTTTGCGCAGCCACTGTGGCGCTCTAACAGAGAATTTACCACCATTTTTGGTCGTGGAGCCACCAGGGCCTAAGGGAAGAAGAACTGTTTTGGTCTACCTTCATCCAATGGAGGTGATTTTTTAGTCAGTTTATACTGATTTGAGCCTTCTGAATCTTAATTTGCAGTTTATTTTTCCCTTTGAGGCTTCTATACAGTTGTATTCACATTTTGAGCAATTTAATCAAAGAGGACAAGCCCATTTTGGGAGGCTTGATCCAGCGGAGGTAGCCCAAGAGAGGGGTGAACCGCTTAAACAATTATTTGCTGTCATACTGTATAATTTTGTTGCATATATTCAGATTCTGCTCCATTAAACAATAAATTTTTATAAGAAAATTTTTCCCAAGCTGGTTTAAACAGTGAACAAAACTTATCAGTTCATCTTCAAACCACTACACTTCATTTGCAGAACATGTATACTTGTATATTCACACATTAAAGTTGGATCAACGAATACTTTGCAGCTAAAACAAATACTTTCATTGATCGGATCTTTTTGATTACATTTTATTTCTTTAGGCAGAGTCTGTAGAAGGGCCAGGTAGCCTCCGGATTCATCCTTTCTAGTAAAGGTGAAATATCCGGTGAATGCCCCTACAGTCAATCTCTGTATGAGAAATTATTTGTCCTCACGATTTCAGATCAGGTTGGTATCAGAGCTCAAGGTTTTTCTTAAGAGTTTGTGAAATTTGTGCAAGTAAATTGTATTATTCTGCAAAATTTGATGCTTACTAGGCTGAAATTGCAAAGAGGGGAAGGTCAATTGGTTAGAGAACAAGTTAATCCTCAACCAGGGAGGGCTAGAGTGCCATTACATCCACCTTCCATTTCATCCTCAGTAGCCTTAGAATCAGCCACAAACATGTCATCCAGAGAAGGAGAAGTACATGAGAAAATGGATCCCAAGGAAGAAGAAAGAGTCTTTAGAAAAGCTTTCTTGGACTTGACTGAGATGGTTAGGATCTTATACCAGGAGAGAAATGATAGGATTGCTGGAGAAGGGTCTAGAAACCAAAAAGAAGAAGGAGATTCTTCAGGAGGGAAGAAAGACAAAGATGAGTCTAAGAAAGGGAATGGAGGAAATGGTGACCCTTCATCTCCATCGTCATCCTCTTCCTCCACATCATCCTCTTCAACTTCTGAAAATCAGTCACAAAAAACAAAAACATCTCCTAAAAATCTTTTGTTAAAGCTTGATGTAAAGTTTGAGTTGCCGATGTTTAATGGTGATGTGAATGCAGAAAAATTGGATAACTGGATTAGACAGCTGGAAGTCTATCTAAGAATTCAGAATTTGCATGATGATGAAACAAAAATCCAATTAGCCTCTTTGAGAATGGATGGAGCAGCTTTGGTTTGGTGGGAAGCCAAGACTAGAGAGGAAATTAAAAAGCATGGTAAGATAACTCTAACTTGGAATGAGTTTATTACAGCTATTAAGAAACAATTTTATCCTCTTGCTCATATTCAGAAAGCAATCATGAATTGGAAAAATTTTAGGCAACTTAAAGGTCAAAATGTGCAAGATTATACCCAAGAGTTTAGAAGGAGAGCACTTCTACTTGGAGTAGACTTACAAAGTCAAGACACCTTGTTGAAATACATAGGAGGTTTGCACAATTATTTGAAACATACTATCCTAATGTTCAATCCTACTAGCTTAGATGAAGTCTGTGTCCAGGCTACACATTTAGAAGCTAGAGGAAAGAATGCTTTTGATGCTTTTGATGAGGATAGTAATTTCAAAAAAAAAGGAAAGAAGAGAATTGCAAATTCAAGAAAGGAAAAAGGAAAGTTCTTTTGCAAGAACTGTTTGAAGACAGGTCATGATGAAGATCATTTCTAAAATCTTCATCCTGAACTGAAACCAGAAAAATTCAAGAACAAAAACAAGAACAAAGAAAAGGAGAAAACTGTAGCAACAGTTGAGCAAGACTTAGGGTCAGACTCAGGAGATGAGACAAAAAGCATAGGCATGGTTTTAAAGAACACTAAGGGGAAAGAAGTGGTGCAAGACACAATTCCTAGTTCTAGCTCTTTGAATTGTCATAAAGATACTCATGATGAAAAGAGGAGGATAGAGCTTTTCCATGTGAGGGTAATTTCAAAACATACCAAAATTGACACACTATTTGACAGTGGGTCACAAGCGAATCTTATATCTGAAGACTTGGTCAAGCAGCTTAAACTTGAGACCATTCCACGTCCAAAGCCTTATCCACTTGGATGGATATGCAAGGATGCAAATTTGCAAGTTTCAAGGAAGTGCATATTGTGCTTTGCAATAACTGCACACTTTATTGACACAGTGGAACTTGATGTGGTGCCGCTTGATATCTCAGGTATTGTTTTGGGAAGTCCTTATTTATTTGACAGGAAGGCCATCTTCTATCGCCATGAAAACAAGTATCACTTGTTCAAAGATGGTAAAGAGTACATTGTGAGAGCTCACAAGAAGAAGCTGGAATCTTCTTTACTCCATGCAGGTCAATTGAAAAGACTGGTTAATGCAAGTCAAAGTCTAACTTTGTTGATGTTGAAACGACCAGATTTTGAGCATTCGCCTTTTTATGATGTTGCTAATGATTTGTCTCAGTTTGATAACAGTTTGTCTTTGAAAAAAGATGATGTTATGTTGCACAAATTACCTTTTGGGTCAGCCAATGCAGTGAATGAAGTGTCAAAGCAAAGCAGTGCAAGCAAGAAGGACACACCATTCAGCATGGGAAAAAGTTGGTTTCAGAATGGTAGAATTTGCCATGGGAACAGTTTGCAAGGTTGCAGTTATTTTAAGTTTTTCTGGAAGTTTGATCAGTGTAGAAAAAGTTTGTTTTCTGCAGATTACAATTGCTGTTCTGCAAATTTTAAGCATTTGCATCATGACTCCGTCAATCTTAGCAATGGTAGATCAGTTGATTCCAGAGACAGGTTATCATTTTCTCAAAAGCTTAATTTGATGAAATCGGGTAGATTTCAGTTGTTCAAAGGTGGAAGAGTGGAGAATCAGTCTCCACATCATAAGTTTCAGTAATTGAAAGCTTTTGAGGGTCCAAAATCTTCCCATTTGGGAGGTGTGATCATGAGATCAAGTCTCTTGTAGAAAAATGCTCAAAAATGAAGTTGCTCAGAATTGCTCCGAAGCAGATCGACAGGAAAGAGCTCGTCAATACGATCCCAACGCCGCAAACGACACTCAAATCCGTTTCCGTATGGAGGAGATATTGCAGTTTGAATTTGCCCAATAACTTTCAATTTTGAAAGAATTTTTTTTAATATATTGTAATGGAATAATTTTATTTTTATTAAGGTTTAATAGATTAATTAAATTATATAGTTTTAATATTTTATATGGTTTTTTATTAAATCATATATTATATTATTAATTATATGTTTTAATTAATTAAAAAAAAATTTAAATTAAACCTTATTAAAAATCTAATTATTAAACCATACTATATATCAAACGAAATTCGAAATATGAAAAAGGTTTAATACCCACAAGTCTAAAGTTTTTTAAATGTCACGTGGGCCATGTTTGTTAACGGTTACAACCTATGTAACAAAGGCGTAACATATGGTATGGTAATGGCAACGTAAAAGTCAAGGTACGTATGCCCACGTGGGTTTAATGCACATGGTAGAAAGTTACGTGGCAAGGTTTTCAAGACGGAGCTGAGCGGAATTTAAACAAACAAATATGTTTATATTTAATGCCACCGTTTGATATATGTTCGTTCACATGTCCGACGGGTTAGGGTCACATTAAATAATAACCACTCAACTGGCGGGTTTATTGGCGGTTCCCCAGATTTAGCACCGAACTCCAGATTTGTCGGAGTTATCTGGCAGTTAGCCAGATTTAACTGGAGTTTTTTTAGGCCAACTGGCAGTGGGAGTAAAAGTGCCATAACTTTGGCTAGGAGAGGCCTTTTGATACATTTCAAATAGATTCAGAAGGCTCAAATCAGTATAAAATGACTAAACATCCACCTCCATTGGATGAAGGTAGTCCAAAACAACTCTTCTTCCCTTAGGCCCTGGTGGCTCCACGACCAAAAATGCTGGTAAATTCTCTGTTAGAGGGCCCTGATGGCTCTGCAAACACTTCCAACAGCTTCAGAATGTCGAAAAGACCCAAAATGAAAAAAAAAAAATATTTAATTTGTGGATGATACCAACTTGATCTGAAATCGTGAGAACAAAGTATTTCTCATACAGAGATTGACTGTAGGGGCATTCACCGGATCTTTCACCTTTACTAGAAAGGATGAATCCGGAGGCTATCTGGCCCTTCTATAGACTCTGCCTAAAGAAATAAAAAGTAATCACAAAGATCCGATCAATGAAAGTATTTGTTTTAACTGCAAAGTATTCATTGATCCAACTTTAATGTGTGAATAGGCAAGTATACATATTCTGCAAATGAAGTGTAGTGTTTTGAAGAGGAACTAATAAGTTTTGTTCATTGTTTAAACCTGCTTGGGAAAAGATAGCTTATAAAAATTCACTGTTTAAAGGAGCAGAATCTGAAAATATGCAGCAAAATTATACAGTATGACAACAAATAATTGTTTAAGCGGTTCACCCCTCTCTTGGGCTACCTTCGCTGGGTCCAAAAGCCTCTAATTAGGCTTTTTTCTCTTTGATTAAATGCTCAAAATGTGAATACAACTGTATAGAAGCCTCAAATGGCAAAATACACTGCAAAAATAGATTCAGAAGGCCCAAATCAGTCTAAAATGACTAAACATTCACCTCCATTGGATGAAGGTAGTCCAAAACAACGCTTTTTCCCTTAGGCCCTAGTGGCTCCACTACCAAAAACGCTGGTAAATTCTTTGTTAGAGCGCCCTGATGGCTCTGCGAACACTCCCAACAGCTCCAGAATGCTCTCTACACCCAAAATAAAAAAAAATTTCGTATCAAAAGGCCTTTCCTAGCCAAAGTTATGGCTCTTTTACTCCAACTGTCAGTTTGGCCTAACAAAGCTCCACTAAATCTGGCTAACTGCCAGATAACTCCGCCACATCTGGAGTCCGGCGCTGAATTTGGGGGTCTGCCAATAAACCCGCCAGTTGAGTGGTTAGCATTTAATGTAATGCGCGTGGCCACATGTCTAAACGGTGGTAATTAATGTTTACATAACCGTTTGGAGTTCGTTGCGTGCCATTTGAATAACTCACGGTTCTTCCGCTCCAACGTAGCCAACACGTGCCTTAACTCACAGCATACGTTGCCATACCATGCTTTGGTAATGGCTGTTTAACCTTTGTTACGTGGGTTGTAACCATTAATAAAACTTGCCCACGTGACTTAACCTATATCCATTCGTAACCTGCCACGTATGTATTACATTGACTTTTGAAATGTGAACGTTGCTACATTAACCATAAACCATCATACGTTGAATTTAATTTTAATGTATACCCCAAACTTTAGGTTTGTGGGTTTTAAACCATTTTTCATATTTCGAATTTAATTTAACATATAGTATGGTTTAGTAATTAGATTTTTAATAAGGTTTAATTTAATTTTTTTCTAGGTTTAATTAGATTTTTAGAAAAGCTTTCTTGGACTTGACTGAGATGGTTAGGATCCTATACCAGGAGAGAAATGATAGGATTGCTGGAGAAGGGTCTAGAAATCAAAGAGAAGAAGGAGATTCTTCAGGAGTAAATTCAAGACACCTTGTTGAAATACATAGGAGGTTTGCACAATTATCTGCAACATACTATTCTATTGTTCAATCCTACCAGCTTAGATGAAGTCTGTGTGCAGGCTACACATTTAGAAGCTAGAGGGAAGAATATTTTTGATGAGGATAGTAATTTTAAAAACAAAGGAAAGAAGAGAGTTGCTAATTCAAGAAAAGACAAAGGAAAGTTCTTTTGCAAGAACTGTTCGAAGACAAGTCATGATGAAGATCATTGTTGGAAGCTTCATCCTGAACTGAAACCAGAAAAATACAAGAACAAAAACAAGACCAAAGAAAAGGAGAAAACTGTAGCAACAGTTGAGCAAGACTTAGGGTCAGACTCAGGAGATGAGACAAAAAGCATAGGCATGGTTTTAAAGAACATTAAGGGGAAAGAAGTGGTGCAAGACACAATTCCTAGTTCTAGCTCTTTGAATTGTCACAAAGATACTCATGAAGAAAAGTGGAGGATAGAGCTTTTCCATGTGAGGGTAATTTCAAAACATACCAAAATTGACACACTATTTGACAGTGGGTCACAAGCAAATCTCATATCTGAAGACTTGGTCAAGCAGCTGAAACTTGAGACCATTCCACATCCAAAGCCTTATCCACTTGGATGGATATGCAAGGATGCTAATTTGCAAGTCTCAAGGAAGTGCATATTGCGCTTTGCAATAACTGCACACTTTATTGACACAGTGGAACTTGATGTGGTGCCGCTTGATATCTCAGGTATTGTTTTGGGAAGTTCTTATTTATTTGACAGGAAGGCCATCTTCTATCGCCATGAAAACAAGTATCACTTGTTCAAATATGGTAAAGAGTACATTGTGAGAGCTCACAAGAAGAAGCTGGAATCTTCATTACTCCATGCATGTCAATTGAAAAGACTAGTTAATGCAAGTCAAAGTCTAACTTTGTTGATGTTGAAATGACCAGATTTTTAGCATTTGCCTTTTTATGATGTTGCTAATGATTTGTCTCAGTTTGATAACAATTTGTCTTTGAAAAAAGATGATGTTATGTTGCACGAATTACCTTTTGGGTCAGCCAATGCAGTGAGTGAAGTGTCAAATCAAAGCAGTGCAAGCAAGAAGGACACAAAATTCAGCATGGGAAAAAGTTGGTTTCAGAATGGTAGAATTCGCCATGGGAACGGTTTGCAAGGTGAAAGTCATTTTAAGTCTTTCTGGAAGTTTGATCAGTGTAGAAAAAGTTTGTTTTCTGCAAATTAAATTTGCTGTTCTGCAAATTTTAATCATTTGCATCATGACTCCATCTATCTTAGCAATGGTAGATCAATTGATTCCAGAGACAGATTATCATTTTCTCAAAAGCCTAATTTGATGAAATCGGGTAGATTTCAGTTATTCAAGGGTGGAAGAGTGGAGAATCAGTCTCCACATCATCATTTTTAGTAATTGAAATCTTTTGAGGGTCCAAAAGCTTCCCATTTGGGAGGTGTGATTAGGAGATCAAGTCTCTTGTAGAAAAATGCTCAAAAATGAAGTTGCTCAGAATTGCTCCGAAACAGATCGACTGGAAAGAGCTCGGCGATACGATCCCAACGCCGCGAACGGCACTCAAATCCGACGCCGTATGCAGAAGTTATTCAGCTTTAAAGATTCGCCAATTTCAATTAAAAAATGCCAAAGTGGACTTTATAAATTTTTTTTTTATTAAAAAAAGAATATTCCACAGAATATTCTAGTGGCATCCAATTAAAAGGCGCCACGTGGCCCCAAGGCGCAATGGAATGGCGTATTAAAAGTTTTGTTTGGCCGCGGTGAGGTTTGAACCTGGGTCGGGCCGGAAACAATACAAAGGACCGACCGTTAGGCCAGAGCAATGGTTCTTGTTAAATGATGGATCGGACATGTATTTAAATGTTGTTGTTGTTTGGGCGGGGCCAGCCCCCTCCACGATATAACCAATCCGCAGAACCGTAGTACAAACTTCAACGGGCGCGCATAGGAATTGCAGATGGTCACGTGTTTATAGCCGGTGTGGAGTTTATTTATATATATGGTTTTATAATATGGTTTGACATTTAAAAAAAATGCCAATTAAAACTCAAGTCTGCCGTTGAATTTGCCGACGGGTGCGGTCACATGACCCCCGTGGCTTATCTCTTTAGCCCTCCATTTCGGCGGACTATTAGGCGGACCCCCAATTTTAGGGCCGTTCCCTATTGTGGCGGAGTTATCTGGCAGTTAGCCAGATTTAACTGGAGTTTTTTTAGGCCAACTAGCAGTTGGAGTAAAAGAGCCATAACTTTGGCTAGGAAAGTCCTTTTTGGACGAATTTTTTTTTGATTTTGGGTGTAGAGAGCATTCTGGAGCTGTTGGGAGTGTTTGCAGAGCCATCAGGGTGTTCTAACAGAGAATTTACCAGCGTTTTTGGTCGTGGAGCCACCAGGGCCTAAGGGAAAAAGAGCTGTTTTGGACTACTTTCATCCAATGGAGGTGTTTGTTTAGTCATTTTATACTGATTTGAGCCTTCTGAATCTATTTTTGCAGTGTATTTTGCCATTTGAGGCTTCTATACAGTTGTATTCACATTTTGAGCATTTAATCAAAGAGGAAAAAGCCTAATTAGAGGCTTTTGGACCCAACGGAGGTAGCCCAAGAGAGGGGTGAACCGCTTAAACAATTATTTGTTGTCATACTGTATAATTTTGCTGCATATTTTCAGATTCTGCTCCTTTAAACAGTAAATTTTTATAAGCAAACTTTTCCCAAGCAGGTTTAAACAGAGAACAAAACTTGTTAGTTCATCATCAAACCTCTACACTTCATTTGCAGAATATGTATACTTGCCTATTCACACATTAAAGTTGGATCAATGAATACTTTGCAGTTAAAACAAATATTTTCATTGATCGGATCTTTGTGATTACTTTTTATTTCTTTAGGCAGAGTCTGTAGAAGGGCTAGATAGCCTTCGGATTCATCCTTTCTAGTAAAGGTGAAAGATCTGGTGAATGCCCCTACAGTCAATCTCTGTATGAGAAATACTTTGTTCTCACGATTTCAGATCAGGATGGTATCAGAGCTCGGGTTGAACATTCCTTATTGTGAAAAAAGTTTTAAAACAGTATAAGAGATTTACTGTTTATTTGGTTGTTTGAACATTTACATAATGTCATCTTCTTCCTTGGGATCCATTTCCTCATGTACTTCTCCTTCTCTGGATGACATGCTTGTGGCTGATTCTAAGGCTATTGAGGATGAAATGGAAGGTGGATGTAATGGCACTCTAGCCCTCCTTGGTTGAGGATTAACTTGTTCTCTAACCAATTGACCTTCCCCTTTTTGCAATTTCAGCCTAGTAAGCATCAAATTTTCAACTGAAATACATGCATACCAATCTGAAATTTGCATGTACAAAATGAGTAATGACTTACTGCAATAAGAAGTCCATCCACTTCTCACCAAGCCACTTCAATGGCGACTTTTGCTGCTGCAAATTTTCCTCATGTGAAACTTTCCTTTCCACATCAATAATGGAATCCATGATTCCACCTTCGCCAATATTTTTGTCCTCTTGCTGCATGTGCGTGGGACGACGAGTTGGATGCAAAGTCCAACAATGAGAGACAACATGTCCCTTCTTTTGGAAAAAAGTGCAAATCATATGCACCTTCTTTGAAAGTAGTCTTTGCTTCATCTACTTCTTGTGTGCCTTCTTCCTCATCCAGCATCTCGAAACATGATGGTTAAATCGACCACAAAATGTGCAACAAATCCTCTTATGTTGCTTTGCATGCTTGCCATAAGCTGCATGTCTACCATCTTCTTGCTGCAACAAAGGCTTCAAACAATGGTAAGGAAGATTGACATCATGACATTGATGTAATTGAGAACTTGGGAGAAAAGTTCTCTTCAAATTTGCATCACATTCTTGAATGCATGTGCTCAAAGCTTTGCCATTAAGCTGCTCATAGCCAAGACCAATATTCTTGGGACGCTCCACAACACAAATAGGCTCAACAATGCCTTGTGCATGCTTTCCCAAACCTTTGCCTTCTTGATAGCCCATTTTCAACATTAATTTGGACCCAATACCTCTTGTATGTTTTTCAAAAGAACCTACATACTTTTCAATGGAGGAACTTGAAGACAAGTTGGAACGATTATCCTCTTCCTCAAGAATTTTCTTGGACAAAGCTTCTTGAGCTTGAAGAAGCTGCAACTCCATATCATGCAGTCTTTGAAGAATGACTTCTTTCTCTTCCTGCATAGCTAGCAATTGTGCATGAAGCTTAACGCTTTCTCTTTGATCCTCAATGAGAATCTGCACCATGTATGTCATCCAGAGAAGGAGAAGTACATGAGGAAATGGATCCCAAGGAAGAAGATGACATTATGTAAATGTTCAAACAACCAAATCAACAGTAAATCTCTTATACTGTTTTAAAACCTTTTTCACAATAAGGAATGCTCAACCCGAGCTCTGATACCATCCTGATCTGAAATCGTGAGAACAAAGTATCTCATACAGAGATTGACTGTAGGGGCATTCACCGGATCTTTCCTGATCTGAAATCGTGAGAACAAAGTATTTCTCATACAGAGATTGACTGTAGGGGCATTGATCGGATCTTTGTGATTACTTTTTATTTCTTTAGGCAGAGTCTGTAGAAGGGCCAGATAGCCTCCGGATTCATCCTTTGTTCTCTGAGGTTGGAGTAGACTTACAAAGTCAAGACACCTTGTTGAAATACATAGGAGGTTTGCAAAATTATTTGCAACATACTATTCTATTGTTCAATCCTACCAGCTTAGATGAAGTCTGTGTGCAGGCTACACATTTAGAAGCTAGAGGGAAGAATATTTTTGATGAGGATAGTAATTTTAAAACAAAGGAAAGAAGAGAGTTGCTAATTCAAGAAAAGACAAAGGAAAGTTCTTTTGCAAGAACTGTTCGAAGACAAGTCATGATGAAGATCATTGTTGGAAGCTTCATCCTGAACTGAAACCAGAAAAATTCAAGAACAAAAACAAGACCAAAGAAAAGGAGAAAACCGTAGCAATAGTTGAGCAAGACTTAGGGTCAGACTCAGGAGATGAGACAAAAAGCATAGGCATGGTTTTAAAGAACATTAAGGGGAAAGAAGTGGTGCAAGACACAAATCCCAGTTCTAGCTCTTTGAATTGTCACAAAGATACTCATGAAGAAAAGAGGAGGATAGAGCTTTTCCATGTGAGGGTAATTTCTAAACATACCAAAATTGACACACTATTTGACAGTGGGTCACAAGCAAATCTCATATCTGAAGACTTGGTCAAGCAGCTGAAACTTGAGACCATTCCACATCCGAAGGCTTATCCACTTGGATGGATATGCAAGGATGCTAACTTGCAAGTCTCAAGGAAGTGCATATTGCGCTTTGCAATAACTGCACACTTTATTGACACAGTGGAACTTGATGTGGTGCCGCTTGATATCTCAGGTATTGTTTTGGGAAGTCCTTATTTATTTGACAGGAAGGCCATCTTTCATCGCCATGAAAATAAGTATCACTTGTTCAAAGATGGTAAAGAGTACATTGTGAGAGCTCACAAGAAGAAGCTGGAATCTTCATTACTCCATGCAAGTCAATTGAAAAGACTGGTTAATGCAAGTCAAAGTCTAACTTTGTTGATGTTAAAACGACCAGATTTTGAGCATTCGCATTTTTATGATGTTGCTAATAATATGTCTCAGTTTGATAACAGTTTGTCTTCGAAAAAAGATGATGTTATGTTGCACGAATTACCTTTTGGGTCAGCCAATGCAGTGAATGAAGTGTCAAAGCAAAGCAGTGCAAGCAAGAAGGACACACCATTCAGCATGGGAAAATGTTGGTTTCAGAATGGTACAATTCGCCATGGGAACAGTTTGCAAGGTGAAGGTTATTTTAAGTCTTCTGGGAAGTTTGATCAATGTAGAAAAAGTTTGTTTTCTGCAAATTACAATTGCTGTTCTGCAAATTTTAATCGTTTGCATCATGACTCCGTCAATCTTAGCAATGGTAGATCAGTTGATTCCAGAGACAGATTATCATTTTCTCAAAAGCTTAATTTGATGAAATCGGGCAGATTTCAGTTATTCAAGGGTGGAAAAGTGGAGAATCAGTCTCCACATCATCAGTTTCAGTAATCAGAAAGCTTTTGAGGGTCCAAAAGCTTCCCATTTGGGAGGTGTGATCAGGAGATCAAGTCTCTTGTAGAAAAATGCTCAAAAATGAAGTTGCTCAGAATTGCTCCGAAACAGATCAACTGGAAAGAGCTTGGCGATACGATCCCAACGTCGCGAACGACACTCAAATCCGATGCCGTATGCAGAAGTTATTCAGCTTTAAAGATTCGCCAATTTCAATTAAAAAATGCCAAAGTGGACTTTATAAAAAATATTTTTATTAAAAAAAGAATATTCCACAGAATATTCTGGGAATATTTCGTGGAATATTTCGCAGAATATTCTGAGGAATATTCCAGTGGCATCCAATTAAAAAGCGCCACGTGGCCAGCCCGGAGGCCGCCACGTGGCCCCAAGGCGCAATGGAATGGCGTATTAAAAGTTTTGTTTGGCCGCGGTGAGGTTTGAACCTGGGTCGGGCCGGAAACAATACAAAGGACCGACTGTTAGGCCAGAGCAATGGTTCTTGTTAAATGATGGATCAGACATGTATTTAAATGTTGTTGTTGTTTGGGCGGGGCCCAAAAGGGGGCCAACCCCTAAGGGCCAGCCCCCTCCACGATATAACCAATTGACCTTTCCCTCTTTGCAATTTCAGCCTAGTAAGCATCAAATTTTGTGATCAGGAGATCAAGTCTCTTGTAGAAAAATGCTAAAAAATGAAGTTGCTCAGAATTGGTCCGAACCAGATCGACTGGAAAGAGCTCGCCAAAACGATCCTGTAGCAGCGAACGGCACTCAAATCCGTTGCCGTATGGAGGAGATATTGCAGTTTGAATTCGCCCAATAACTTTCAATTTTGAAAGAAAAGTTTTTAATATTATGTGTTGGAATAATTTTATTTTTTTATTAAAGTTTAATGAATTAATTAAATTATATAGTTTTTAATATTTTATATGATTTAATTAATCATATATTATATTAATTAATTATATATTTTAATTAATTTTAAAATTTAATTAAACTTTATTAAAATTATATTATTAAAACCCAACTTTATATAAAAAACCAAAATCTAAAAATAAATAAACGGTTTAAAACGTAATGTTTTGAAAACGTTTTAAAACCCACAAGTCCAAAGTTTATTAATTGGCACGTGGGCTATTCATAAAGGTTGGAGCGGAGGTTTAAAACGTGTGTTGGGTTACACGTTGCATTGGAGCGGAGTACCAAAACTTCATATTGGATGCGGCAGGAATTGAACTCGGGTCAGGCGGAAGACAACCCAGCGACTTCACCAATGAACCACAGTTGTGTTTGTTTAATTAAACCGGTCGGTGGAATCTGTGGGACGTGGTCCTATGGACCGGCGGGAGGAGCGGAGAGTTATTTAAATGATATGGGTTTATATTAATGTTCAGCGCTTATAACTCAAGTTCTCAAACCTCCTCCGGCGGTCACGGTCCCGTGGACCTTATCTACTAGCCCCTTTCCACTGGCGGCAGTTTCGGCGGTCCGCCTAAATTTAGCAACCGTTTCCTAATTTGTCGGAGTTATCTGGCAGTTAGCCAGATTTGGTGGAGCTTTTGAAGGGCAAACTTCAGTTAGCCATAACTTTGGCTAGGAAAGTCCTTTTGATACGATTTTTATTATTATTTTTGGTGTAGAGGTCATTTTGGAGCTGTTGGAAGTGTTTACAGAGCCATCAGGGCACTCTAACAAAGAATTTACCAGCGTTTTTGGTCATGGAGCCACCAGGGCCTAAGGGAAAAAGAGCTGTTTTGGACTATCTTCATCCAATGGAGGTGTTTGTTTAGTCATTTTCTACTGATTTGAGCCTTATGAATCTATTTTTGCAGTGTATTTTTCCATTTGAGGCTTCTATACAGTTGTATTCACATTTTGAGCATTTAATCAAAGAGGAAAAAGCCTAATTAGAGGCTTTTGGACCCAGTGGAGGTAGCCCAAGAGAGGGGTGAACCGCTTAAACAATTATTTGCTGTCATACTGTATAATTTTGCTGCATATTTTCAGATTCTGCTCCTTTAAATAGTAAATTTTTATAAGCTATCTTTTCCCAAGCAGGTTTAAACAGTGAACAAAACTTATTAGTTCCTCTTCAAAACACTACACTTCATTTGCAGAATATGTATACTTGCCTATTCCAACATTAAAGTTGGATCAATGAATACTTTGCAGTTAAAACAAATACTTTCATTGATCGGATCTTTGTGATTACTTTTTATTTCTTTAGGCAGAGTCTGTAGAAGGGCCAGATAGCCTCCGGATTCATCCTTTCTAGTAAAGGTGAAAGATCTGGTGAATGCCCCTACAGTCAATCTCTGTATGAGAAATACTTTGTTCTCACAATTTCAGATCAGGTTGGTATCAGAGCTCAAGGTTTTGCTTAAGAGTTTGTGAAATTTGTGCAAGTAAATTGTGTTATTCTGCAAAATTTGATGCTTACTAGGCTGAAATTGCAAAGAGGGGAAGGTCAATTGGTTAGAGAACAAGTTAATCCTCAACCAAGGAGGGCTAGAGTGCCATTAATCCACCTTCCATTTCATCCTCAATAGCCTTAGAATCAGCCACAAACATGTCTTCCAGAGAAGGAGAAGTACATGAGGAAATTGATCCCAAGGAAGAAGAAAGAGTCTTTAGAAAAGCTTTCTTGGACTTGACTGAGATGGTTAGGATCCTATACCAGGAGAGAAATGATAGGATTGCTGGAGAAGGGTCTAGAAACCAAAGAGAAGAAGGAGATTCTTCAGGAGGAAAGAAAGACAAAGATGAGTCTAAGGAAGGGAATGGAGGAAATGGTGATCCACCATCGCCATCCTCATCCTCATCCTCCACATCATCCTCTTCAACTTCTGAAAATCAGTCACAAAAAACAAAAACATCTCTTAAAAATCCTTTGTTAAAGCTTGATGTGAAGTTTGAGTTGCCGATGTTTAATGGTGATGTTAATGCAGAAAAATTGGATAACTGGATTAGACAGCTGGAAGTCTATCTCAAAATTCAGAATTTGCATGATGATGAAACAAAAATCCAATTAGCCTCTTTGAGAATGGATGGAGCAGCTTTGGTTTGGTGGGAAGCCAAGACTAGAGAGGAGATTAAAAAGCATGGTAAGATAACTCTAACATGGAATGAGTTTATTACAGCTATTAAGAAACAATTTTATCCTCTTGCTCATATTTAGAAAGCAATCATGAATTGGCAAAATTTTAGGCAACTTAAGGGTCAAAATGTGCAAGATTATACCCAAGAGTTTAGAAGGAGAGCACTTCTACTTGGAGTAGACTTACAAAGTCAAGACACCTTGTTGAAAAACATAGGAGGTTTGCACAATTATCTGCAACATACTATTTTAATGTTCAATCCTACCAGCTTAGATGAAGTCTGTGTGCATGCTACACATTTAGAAGCTAGAGGAAAGAATATTTTTGATGAGGATAGTAATTTCAAAAACAAAGGAAAGAAGAGAGTTGCTAATTCAAGAAAGGAAAAAGGAAAGTTCTTTTGCAAGAACTGTTCGAAGACAAGTCATGATGAAGATCATTGTTGGAAGCTTCATCCTGAACTGAAACCAGAAAAATTCAAGAACAAAAACAAGACCAAAGAAAAGGAGAAAACTATTGCAACAGTTGAGCAAGACTTAGGGTCAGACTCAGGAGATGAGACAAAAAGCATAGGCATGGTTTTAAAGAACATTAAGGGGAAAGAAGTGGTGCAAGACACAATTCCCAGTTCTAGCTCTTTGAATTGTCACAAAGATACTCATGATGAAAAGAGGAGGATAGAGCTCTTCCATGTGAGGGTAATTTCAAAACATAACAAAATTGACACACTATTTGACAGTGGGTCACAAGCGAATCTTATATCTGAAGACTTGGTCAAGCAGCTCAAACTTGAGACCATTCCACATCCAAAGCCTTATCCACTTGGATGGATATGCAAGGATGCCAATTTGAAAGTTTCAAGGAAGTGCATATTGCGCTTTGCAATAACTGCACACTTTATTGACACAGTGGAACTTGATGTGGTGCCGCTTGATATCTCAGGTATTGTTTTGGGAAGTCCTTACTTATTTGATAGGAAGGCCATCTTCTATCGCCATGAAAACAAGTATCACTTGTTCAAAGATGGTAAAGAGTACATTGTGAGAGCACACAAGAAGAAGCTGGAATCTTCTTTACTCCATGCAAGTCAATTGAAAAGACTAGTTAATGCAAGTCAAAGTCTAACTTTGTTGATGTTGAAACGACCAGATTTTGAGCATTCGCCTTTTTATGATGTTGCTAATGATTTGTCTCAGTTTGATAACAGTTTGTCTTTGAAAAAAGATGATGTTATGTTGCACAAATTACCTTTTGGGTCAGCCAATGCAGTGAATGAAGTGTCAAAGCAAAGCAGTGCAAGCAAGAAGGACACACAATTCAGCATGGGAAAAAGTTGGTTTCAGAATGGTACAATTCGCCATGGGAACAGTTTGCAAGGTGAAGGTTATTTTAAGTCTTTCTGGAAGTTTGATCAATGTAGAGAAAGTTTTTTTTCTGCATATTACAATTGCTGTTCTACAAATTATAATCATTTGCATCATGACTCCGTCAATCTAAGCAATGGTCGATCAGTTGATTCCAGAGACAGATTATCATTTTCTCAAAAGCTTCAGTTGATGAAATCGGGTAGATTTCAGTTGTTCAAGGGTGGAAGAGTGGAGAATCAGTCTCCACATCATCATTTTCAGTAATCAGAAAGCTTTTGAGGGTCCAAAAGCTTCCCATTTGGGAGGTGTGATCAGGAGATCAAGTCTCTTGAAGAAAAATGCTCAAAAATAAAGTTGCTCAGAATTGCTCCGAAACAGATCGACTAGAAAGAGCTCGGCAATACGATCCCAATGCCGCAAATGGCACTCAAATCCGTTGCCATATGGAGGAGATATTGCATTTTGAAAACGCCCAATAACTTTCAATTTTGAAAGAAATTTTTTTAATATATTGTGAGAAATTTTTTATTTTTTATTAAGATTTAATAGATTAATTAAATTATATAGTTTTAATATTTTATATGGTTTTTAGATTAAATCATATATTATATTAATAATTATATATTTTAATTAATTATTAAAAAGAATTTTATTAAACCTTATTAAAACTAAATATTAAACCCACACATATATTTTAAAGTTTCAAAATTCGAAAGTTTTATGAAACGGGTTTAAAACCCACAAACCCAAAGTTTTGGGTTAAATGTTAAAAAGCATGTGTTTTAATACGTGGCAATGGTTACGTGGTTTAAAACGTGTGTTGGGTTACGTTGCATTGGAGCGGAGTACCAAAACTTCATATTGCATGCAGCAAGAATTGAACTCGGGTCAGGCGGAAGACAACCCAACGACTTCACCAATGAACCACAGTTATGTTTGTTTAATTAAATCGGTTGGCAGAATCTGTGGGACGTGGTCCTATGGACCGGCGGGAGGAGCGGAGAATTATTTAAATGATATGGGTTTATATTAATGTTCAGCGCGTATAACTCAAAGTTCGTTTAACATACTCCGACGGTCACGGTCACGTGGCCTTATCTCCTTAGCACCGATTACTGGCGGTAAATATGGCGGTCTGCCTAAATTTAGCAACCGTTCCTATTTTGTCGGGCTATCTGGCAGTTAGCCAGATTTGGTGGAGCTTTTGAAGGGCCAACTTCAGTTAGCCATAACTTTGGTTAGGAAAGTCCTTTTTGGACGAATTGTTTTTTGATTTTGGGTGTAGAGAGAATTCCGAAGCTGTTGGGAGTGTTTACAGAGCCATCAGGACACTCTAACAGAGAATTTATCAGCATTTTTGGTCATGAAGCCACCAGGGCCTAAGGGAAAAAGAGCTGTTTTGGACTACCTTCATCCAATGGAGGTGAATGTTTAGTCATTTTAGACTGATTTGAGCCTTCTGAATCTTAATATGCAATGTATTTTTCCATTTGAGGCTTCTATACAGATGTATTCACATTTTGAGCATTTAATCAAAGAGGAAAAAGCCTAATAAGAGGCTTTTGTATCTAGCAGAGGTAGCCCAAGAGAGGGGTGAACCGCTTAAACAATTATTTACTGTCATACTGTATAATTTTGCTGCATATTTTTAGATTCTTCTCCTTGAAACAGTGAATTTTTATAAGCTATATTTTCCCAAGCAGGTTTAAACAATGAGCAAAACTTATTAGTTCCTCTTCAAAACACTACACTTCATTTGCAGAATATGTATACTTGCCTATTCACACATTAAAGTTGGATCAATGAATACTTTGCAGTTAAAACAAATACTTTCATTGATCGGATCTTTGTGATTACTTTTTATTTCTTTAGGCAGAGTCTGTAGAAGGGCCAGATAGCCTCCGGATTCATCCTTTCTAGTAAAGGTGAAAGATCCGGTGAATGCCCCTACAGTCAATCTCTGTATGAGAAATACTTTGTTCTCACAATTTCAGATCATCTCAACAGATATAATTGATCTAGGCTGGCCTTGATCCTGCTTGATCTTGCCCCGCTAGCACACAATTGTTCCTTCGCTGCCTCCTTGACTTGCTTTGCAAAACCTGCTTGCTTATGCTTTATCTTTGCGTACTAGAGGCCCGTTAATCCTTGCGGACTAGGTCCCTTTTTCCTAGCGCACATGAGCCCCTATTCTCTAGTGCAAATAACCTCCTATTTTATGGGGAAAATCCCTATTTCCTTGCGGACTTCCTGCCTCCTATTCTTTAGGATCACAACTCCTCAACACTAATGACCTCCTAAATCCTTGCGCTCTTGTTCTCCCTGTTTCTTAGAACACAATTCCTTCGCTCTCCACATTCAAGGATCTTCTCACAAACTCGTGAGGTGTCTTGTCACACAACCTTGTGCACAAAACTTATGAATTTCCTTGTGCCTTTGCCCTCCTCTATATCGGCCCATCTCGAGCATGCAAGGAGGCTCAGTTCAAATTTAGAACTTGAGTTTTGATTGATGAGTTAACTGAGAGTGACAGTCTTTCTCTCTATAACTCTCCAATCAACACTGGAGTTCATAACTCGTCATTCCTTCAGTCAAGAGTGAAGACTAACTCGCTCTAATTGAACTTGTAACTGCCACCTTGTTCTGTAGTTAAACTGAGGAAGGCTCCACTTAAGTGAAGCTCTAACTCTATGTATGCTAACTTGATGATTATTTTAGTAAACTGGAAATAACTCATCCTAACTGAAGTTTAACTCACAAGGACAATTCGAGGTCTTCACTGACTAAGGCGCAAGCTAAGAGACCTTGCTTGCTACGTTTTAGTCTGCCTCTTAGCGAGGAAGGTACTTCTGGAAGAACCTCGTCCACCTGGATTTATCTTCAACACCACCACGTTATCCGTTGCTGCAACTGCTTACTTTGAACTAGAAGACTTCCTTGCTTCCTATTGCGGAATTTGATCTGAAGACCTGTTTCTTCCAACCATGCTCCTATGATCTGAGTTTATCACCTTACTCATAAGTGCCATGTACCTCGTGTATCTCTGTGGTTGTTTACTTTGCCTAAATGTGGTACTGGGAGATTCGACCTTGTACTGATCCCTCCTAAACAACTCACTTGCCCACCTAGCTCAAACTCTCGCTGTACTAAGAGTCATTGATTGAGTTGATGCCTTCGCTTGCCCTGGTCTCTTCTCCTCATCACCTTGCTAGTCGGCCCACTTACCAACTAGTTGAGGCTCAAACTATGATACTTGAGGCTCCTTCTTGGGAGCTCTATCTTGCTCACGCTCTAAGGACTCCCTCAGAGCTATATGTTCTCCTCAACCCTCGTGTCTCTACTCTATGTACTTCTTGCCTTGTTGCTCGAGACTGTGCTTGTCTCAACTTGTAGCAAATCCATATTTATCTTCCTTACACCTATTTGCTCCATACATCCAGAAGCTAAGTGCTTGAGGTAAGCCTTACCTTTGCTGAGCATGACATCATAACCCTTGTCCTCAAGGGTAGCTATTGAAACAAGTTTCTGATTCAGGCCTGGAACATAGAGGACATTTCTGAGATGGAGAGAGCTATCTGACTCCCTCTCAAAATTGACAGTGCCAACCCTCCAGTTGTGTACTTGCCATAATCTCCTAGCTCAATTTGAAACTGCATCTCCTTCTCCTTCAGGTGGCTAAAATGCTCTTTGTTCTCGGTCATGTGGAAAGATGCTCCTGAATCAATATACCATACATTGCAGTTTGCTGAACTTGCCATGCAAGCTTTTAATGAGAAATCTTTCTCCAACTGGGCAGAAAGCACATCTACCTTGGCTGATGCAACTACATGATCCTTTCGAGACTCCTCCTTCCTATTAAGACACTTAGTGGCACAATGTCCGAACTCATGGCAATGGAAGCCCTT
The DNA here is from genome assembly GCA_034641835.2 of Pinus albicaulis. Lineage (NCBI taxonomy): Eukaryota > Viridiplantae > Streptophyta > Pinopsida > Pinales > Pinaceae > Pinus > Pinus albicaulis. Next base: position 610,042,030 of record CM076580.1, read on the forward strand.
GATCTTGTTCAAATCCTTCTTCTTCTTCTCGTCCTTTTGACTGGGCTTGGCCTCTCCTTGGTCCTTATTGCCCTTGGCTCTACTTCCTTTGCTTTCCAGGGAAAAGTTCTCCTCATCCTCTGCTGGAGCTTCTCTACGAGCTCTCGTCCCTCCTCGGATTTCTTCTTGAATGTAGTCACTTTATAACCTTTCCCAACTAGGAATATTCTCTCTGCCACTTATTACTTCTTGGAAACTATACCAAGACTTATGAAGTCCCAAAAGCGCTATACTCACAATGTCACACTGTTTGCTACAGTCACACCCACACCGCCTAGCTTATCTCGAACCTGAGTGAACTTCTAAAGATATGTGATGATGGGCTGTCCTTTGCTCATTAAATAGTCATTAGCTTCTCCTTGAGAGCAAGCTTCCTGGCATCACTGGAACCTTGATACAGTTCTAACATGGCTTTAAACATCTCATATGTTGTCTTCTTCTCATGGAAATGAGGGATAATATGATCTCCGATCCCCTCAAGAATGATCCTTCTTGCCTTGCTGTCATTCTTGTTATGCTGGATCAATTGTTGGGCATCTTGAGGTGGAGCTATTGTCTGCTTTGTGAGAATTCCTCAAAATAGGAATCCTATTGCAACAATTGGAAAATATTCACCTAATTGTTATTCATTACTTAACAATTTATTTGCAGTTGTTCTACAACAAACACTAAATACATCACACTACAACCTTCACTACATAAAATAATATACGGAAACAAGAACTAAGTAAGAAGAAAAATATACACACATATGACACCGTTATTTTTGGACAGATGTTCCCAGAAAAAACCCAATGCGGGAAAACTGGTGCAAAAACTGAGGGTTTGTATTATTATACAGTAATTTTGAATACAATCTAGGATGCCTTACTGGCCATCCATATAGAGAAAAATAACTGGCAGAGAGTTAGTGAGAACATGTCCTCACACTATCATTGAAGAACCGACACTGATCTAGCCCCAAACTGACAAGCCCCACGCTGCCTCTGTGCTGCCTTTACGTTGCCTTTGCGCAAATCAACGTCACACTTGTTGGGAACTACGCCACTTCCTTCGACTGATCTTTCTGCTGGCTGGATGCTTCAGTCTCTAGCCCTCTGATCTCACACCCCCGTGCCCAACACTGAAACTAATCTCACCCTCAGCAAAATTGCGGATCTCCTCAAGGCTTCAACGCTGCCTCTGCGTGGCACTGCGCTCCCTAGCGTAGCCCTTATGTTGCCTCTTTTGTGTCCTCTCTCTGCCTTCTCTGTGATGAATTCCCGACTCATGAAAAATCTCCAATCGGAACTATCTCTGCCCCTCACTGCAAGAATCAACTCAATGATCTCTTTGGCTGCTTTGTGCCGCTCACTTGAGAAATCGATCTCTAGACTCTCTCTTGATGTGTTTTCCAATGCCCATCAAGCCTTCTCTTATAATTTTCTCGTTGAGAAATCAATGGCTCAGATTAAAACATAATCAAGGGCTAAGATTAGCTTGACTTGATCTTTGTCTTTTTCTAGAAGATTCACAACCAATTCTATTAAAATAGATTAATTATTTTAATTCTCTAAGTTTAGACTTAGGCTCCTATTAAAAATAATTAATTATTTTAATAAAACCCCATCCAGGTGGAATTTCCCAAAACGCTTTCTAGGTATTTTGGAATAGATGTGTCTAAGCCTCCATGCAAAATTTGAGTTTAGAGCACATCCGATGCTACCAGAAATCAACATGCTTCACTTACTCGAGCAATACTTTATCTTCCAACACTACTGAGATCCACTCCTATGTGCAAAAGTTTGAGTCTCCCTCTAAACTGTGATTTGACCTTTAGTCCTTGGAAAGCCACACTGCTATTTAAAGAGTTGCTCTGCTCGTCAAACAAGCCTTCTGCTTGATCTGTGCTTTCCACTAACTGGTCAATTTGGTTTTGGTCTTTGTACTGATCTCTGCTTTGATACCATGTTAAATTTCCATGAAACTCTACAACTACTTAGATGAATATCTGAAAATTGAAATCTAGTTTACTTTCATCAAGATACAGAGTCTCTTTACAATTCATAAGCAGCGGAATAAAAAACACAGAGATAAAAACACACATACAAATTGACATGCTTGTTTTCTCAGGAAACCTAACAGGGAAAACCTGCTTCCTTGATGTGGCTATTTTGTTGATTGTTCTTGAGCACTTGGATCTATTACAAAGCAATCTGTCTCTTTGAGAAGGCGTTCTGCTTCTCTCACAAATATCAGTTGATACAATTGATCTTGGATTTTTATCTTGCTTGATCTTGGCCCTCTAGCACACAATTGTTCCTCTGCTGCCTCTTTGATTTGCTCTGCAAAACCTGCTCAATTTTGCTTGATCTTTGCGCACTATAGGATCCTTAAACCTTGTGCACTAGGTCCCTATTTCTTAGCACACATGAGGTCTTATTCTCTATCGCAGATCAACTCCTGTTTTATAGGGAAAATCCCTATTTCCTTGCGTACTTCTTGCCTCCTATTCTTTAGCACCCCAACTCCTCAACACTGCCCACAATCACCTCCTAAATCCTTGTGCTCTTATTTAACCTATTTCTTATGACTCAATTCCTGCACACTCCCCAATCGAAGCTCTTCTCACAAACTCGCGAGCTGTCTTGTCACTAAACTTTGTGCACAAAACTTATGAATGATTAAAAGAAAAGAAGCGAGTTGTTAACTAAGCACACGAAAATCTGAATGATGAAAAGAAAAGAAGCGAGTTGTTAACTAAGCACACAAAAATAGACACCATATTTGATAGTGGTTCTCAAGTAAATTTGTTCTATGAAGATATTGTAAATAAGTTGGGACTGGAAACTAAACCACATAATAAACCATATCCACTTGGTTGGGTCTGCGACAATGCATTGATGAAATCTATCTTGATGTTGTACCATTGGATATATGGTATAATATTTGGGAGTTCATATCTATATGATAAAAAGGCTGTCTTTTTCGAAAAGGAAAACAAATATCACCTCACTAAATATGGTGTTAAATATATTGTTCATGCACATACAATGGAAACAAATTTATCATTTTTTAGTGCAGGACAAATGAAGAGGTTGATAAATTCCAGTTAAAGTTTTATGCTTATGAAGAGGGCTAAAGCAACTGACACAGGTGAAGTTTTCTAGGGTTATGATCAAAAGCGTAATGAATTGTTTGAGATTGTTTCTAACCATGATGGGTTGTTTTAGGATCCAAAAGGTTTGCCTCCTAAGAGGGAGAATGAGCATGAAATTCAGTTATGTGCAAATGCCCCTTTACCTAATATTGGCAGGTGCAGGATGTCAACAATTGAGAATGCAGTCTATTTTAGCAACTTGGATTTCAGGAGCAGATATCAGGAGAGCCAAATTTCTCTAGCCAGGGTGAATTCGGCCTTTTAGTGGGGAGGCATGTAACATAAAGCCTTCGATATGTTGAAAGAGAAAGTTTGCATGACATCAGTTTTGGCACTACCAGATTTGTAGCAACCATGGATTGAGATAAGGAAAGCGAGGGAATTTTACCCTTACCTAATGAATGGCTAGAAACACCTTTGGAGGTCCAAACTCTGCCAATGGGGAGGAATGATTCAAGAGGATCTCAAAATGGTAATTTTTCAAAGTCTTTAGATTCGAGTGAGACAAGCACCATTGTGTAGAGCTCGACGAACTGAATCCAATGCAAGTTGAACGACCTCAATTGGTTCTCGTATGAGGAAATAATGGCAAGTCAAAGTTATGGTCAAACAACAAAAATACGAGCAGGTATTGCCACGTGGCAACACTAGAAGGTACCACATGGTACTGCAAGTGATGACATGGCACCATAATGTTGACTAGATCATTGACTGGGAAGATTGACTAGATTGTTGGGACTATTAACCGACTGAGTTGGGCGAATGAAGTGGTGGCACGTGGCCCTATAGAACATTGACATGTGGCATGGATGCGATGATCAAAATTTTGCTAAGGCACGAAGGCCTCAACGTGACTCGAACCTCCAACCTACCGTCCACAAGCTCTGCGCTCTACCATTGCACCACAACTAGGTCAGTTGTTAATATATGGCGACGACTTATATTTAAATTCATGTGCTTCTGTATGTTGGCAAAAAAGTGGTGTCGAAATCCTCCAAAATATGGCGGCTTGCCAACATTAGTATGATGCTCCGACAAATGTAGCATGGGGCCCCAACGTCAAAGGTTCGATGATATATATGCCTTGACACCTCACAAATGACATCCACTATATTAAAATGGTGCCCAAGTTATCAATCAAAGGTTCCATGACTGTTGCAACGGTTTGAATGGAGTGGTGTCGAGACATTGGATCACAACGAAGTTCTCAACCACTGCAGTGCGTTGGCACATATGGTTACGACCGCCCACCACAGGAAACACTGAATATGGTATTTGGCATATAATAAAGTCAATGAAGTTACAACAGTTTGTATGTAGTGGTGACATTATATTGGAGCCCGCGTTGGTCATTATGTTGGCGTGTTGTGGTTGGACAATACCAATCGGGGAGGTTGTGTTATAACCAAACTATTATATGGTGCATTCACATTCGACTGCATGAGGAAGTTGGTAATGTTTGTTGTAAATGCTATAATATATATCATTTTGTTGTAACAAATATATTACTTGGTCATTTGTAATATGACCCCCATTGCGTATATTAATTATTTGCCAAATATTTCATGTAATCCATTGAGGGCCGATGACTCGACCCTGGGTGGTCGGGCCCCAACGACTTAGCATTATAAAAATGTTCCATTGCACTAGTATGGAAAGAGTTAAAAGATTGGCACATAAACCATTTCTTTTTCCTAGTTCGAGAGTGCAAGTCGCGAAATTGCAAAACTTTGAAGCCGAATTGGAGAAGATTGAAGCATCAATTTTCAGTGCTGATATTTTTTTTTAGCCTGCTGTAGATTTCGAGCAGATAATGTTGGTGTTGACTTGAGGCCCAAGTTGTTTGTAAAAGGATATTTTTGAATCTAATAAAATTTGGCCACTCCCCATTGATAACGGGCCCAAAGACATAGTTCATCAGGGACGAACTCCGTGATCATATATGTTTGCACTCTTGTTTACTCTTTTATTTGCTGTTCTGAAGTTACATTTGTTTATGGATCTTGCGTGGTTAAGCTTAATTTACACACATTAAGGCTTTAAAGAAAACCAATCAAAACGATCCTAGATTGTATGGCCTTTGCATTGCGTTGCCTTTCAGGCTTTCACAAGGCCTTGCTAGATTTTGAGTCAACATTGCTCATATATATTGGATGGATTTAGAGAATGATGAAGGGTTTTCTTCTTTTTGGTATGAGAACTAAAAAGGAGTTGTTGTAGCGCCCTATATTATGTTTTTCTTAAACATGAAGCATCATTTAATAATGGACTAGCAACATGGAAGAAGTGGATTGAGAACTCATCTTGCCTCGAAGCTTTGTTAGGGGCAAGCCCCCAAATTGCCTTTATGATTTTGTCGTCCTATATTGCTTTGAAAGTTTGTGATTCTTTGCTTGAGAGATTAGATTGGTGATATTGTCTAACATTGCTAGCATAAAAGCAGGCTCAACCTCTTTTTCTTTAGTATTTAGAGCTTTAAAGTGAGTTCAAGTGGCTTCCTTAATGGCTAGAAAATCACTCAACCTTGTTCTATTGGCTAATGTTATCTCTTAAGCATCACTTTTTTGAATTCTTGCTCTAGCTTGGTAATGGAAACAAGATGTATTTTTATCTCTGGAATGAAGTCAAAGGTTTTTGAGATTTAAAGCTCCACATCTCCTCTTCTTTCTTGTTGGCTTCATGAATTTTGCTACAAAGATCTCTCTTTTCTATTTGATTGAGTTTAATGATTTTTTCCATTTTTCTATGAGTAGCTTCAAGCTGAAATTTGTAATGAACTTATCTCTTGAGCTAGCAAAATATTGGGAGGTTTAGTCCATTCTTTTAGGGAAAAATCGATTGCTCTTAGCTTCTGTTCTCAAACAAAGGGTGGTGATTTTGTTATAGGTTTTCTCCATTCCTTTGATATGATTTCTATGGTTTGTGTGTTTTGAAGTTGTTGACCACTCTGTGTCAACGACCCCATAACAGTATACCCCCATTTTTTCCAATGGGGTTTATCATGTTTGAGGTGTTCATGCCATTCAGATTTCATCATCAATCGATAATTTTATAAACAATGTAAACCCATTCTGCATGTTTATGATGTAAATGATCTAAGTAAGACCATCATGTATGTAACAACCTAGGTAAGCCTAATATTTTGGTGACGATTTCAATCCTAGGAGGTTTTTTGTCTTATTGATTCATTTGTGTTTCTCGACACAAGTGATCGGCATAGTTTTTCCCTCCAACCTCACCCCAAAGCTAGGGTGGATTTTGTCGTCAAGATACTAAGTGAGTCCTAGTGTTTTCTATAGCGTCTTTGTAAAAGTAGTTTGAGAATAATTCTAGCTAATTGGTTAGATTATTTTATTACAAGCTACTTGGTCTACGAGATCATGTTTTAAGTCGTAGAATTGGGTAACCATTTGAGGGTCTATCACGAATGGGTTTCCCCCTTTCAGGTGTCAAAATGTATTTATCTTAGGAGTTGTCTACCCAGACAATGAAATAGCCCGGACGACAGTTTTTTGCCGGAACCCGGTGAACTAAAATTCAAGAAATAAGGTAGTTGGAGTGTTTGGAATCCATTTTTGACAGTGGAAATGGATTCAACACTACCAAAAACCCTTAGGGCACTCAAAATACTAAAGTTTAAGAACGGTAAACATGATTCTGATAAAATCTTTGCCGGATTTTTTAAAAATCCTTGCCGGATTCTGGGCCAAAACGTTGCCTGGGAAGACTACGACTTTATCTTATGTAAAGAGGGTTGGACAAATAATTAAATCCCCTCTCAATCAATTAAATTTTTTGGCCAAATTAAATTAAAAATCCTAAGCCAGAAATTTAATTAATTTTAAGTCCTAGGTGATCTAAAATTCTTCAAAGGCAAAATTCGCGGGTCCCTAAAAAATAAATTTTTAAAGGTCTTAGGCCAAGGGAATATTGAGAATTTCGAGAAATTTTGGACCCTTGGGCCTTGGTGGTTAAGTCAAAGTCAAATTTTTGAGGTAATTAACTCAAAAATATTATTTTTGAGTTAATTAAAAAGGAATTAAATGATAAATTCAAATTTTCTCAAAAAAATTATAATTTCGACGGACGAGATTAAAAGATGATCAAATCTTTTTTAACGGTCGAGATTACATTGACATGGATCAACTGGACTAGTCGTCGGAGATTTAATCGTATAAATTAGAGGTCTTTGTTAGTTTTTCAATCATCCGATCTCTTGATCCTGTATTTTGCTCTTGAAGCTCTCCTGTAATATTTTTCTGGAATAATGCAAACGAAGTCTTTCGGGTTTTATTTTGATGGTGGTGTTCTTCTTTCAACATTTTATGGTAAACTTGTTCTTTATATTCTGCTGGTGATTATTTCAATGGATTGTTGATTAATGGCTCTTGTAGAGTTATCTAATCCACAGGTATCTTGCTTAGGTTTCTGGATTTAGGGTAAGAATAATAATTGAATTGAGTTAGTAGTTATCTCTGACTCTTGAAAATTTTATTTTTTATCTTCTCTATTGGTTAAACAGTTTAACTTTAAGTGTGCAGAAATCTTTCGGATTTAGAATTGGGCGTTTGGGGAAGTCCTCGGCTGGACCAGCTGACTCCCAAGGAGATAAGATTTGAAGAGCTCTTCGGATCTAATTCCTCGAGCTTACCTTAAATTCCATTTTTGCAGGGTTTTTCTAGGGCTTGTGCCTAAAATAAAAACTTATCTTATTCTTTTATCGAGTTTAAAGTTAAATCTGGCCATGGAGGGCTTTGATTTAACATATCTATAAAATAACATTGTAGATTTGTAAGTATCTTTAATTTTTTCACTTCGTCAATAATTTTTTAATTTTTGTGGTGTGGAATGGTTGCAAGAACCGCCTCCTCGTCGATGAGACAAATGCACGTCCTGGTTGGATTTGCTGGTAATCCTCTACTGAAACCGCAGTTCCAAAAATTGGAACAACGGTTCTGCCCTTTTTTCGTGGTTCCTGGGCTTTTGGAATTGTGACGGTTCCAAACCGCGGTTTTGCAAGCCTGAAACACGGTTTCACAGGCCTAAACGTGGTTCCGCCACGATTCCTAAACCACTCACACGATTCCATGGGGCTTTTTTTTGAATTTTCAAATTGTTATGTAAGGAAATATGCTTCCCTAACACTCCCAAGGTGCCTCCTTGATGCTCCCTAGATGTTGTAATTTCAGAAGTTAATTTTTGCTTTTCCATAGGGTTTCTAATTTTGGCTAGGGTTGCTATTTTGCAACATTTACACCACAGTGGACAACTTTTTCCAAGTACATCATAAAAGACTCATAATAGCACTGCACTTTTATTCCGCAGTGGCTCCTTTTATGTATATATGAATATTAAACTTCCACAAAAAATGCAATTTTCAATAATTAGGGTTGACTGCCCTATCAAATCTAGAGAGTGTATGTAACTAGTTGAATTTTCAATGTCACGACACCATTATGCTGTAAATACACTATGTTAACTAACCCAACGACTTCTACACTAATTTTGTGCGAATCCTAAGTTTACTGTCTCCATGGTCGAGCCTCCTTCCTGTGGGTAGTTGCAGAGCCAACATTTGTACCCAATCATATGTTCAAATTTCGATTTCTGTGGGGAATCCTGAGACTCGAACCAATGATCGCAACAATGATTAAATATCCAATAGTTTGTCATAGTGCGGGGGTTTGCTATCTTCAATTTCAACTTCATAATACTTCAATTACCCCTTTATGAGTTACAGGTTGCAAAGTGACTTTGATGAGGGATTGACACGACTGCAGGAAGCTAAAACCACTATCTTTCTTTGACCACTGATTAGATTACCTTATTTGCACAACCTCAGAACAAATGCACACAATTTGTCATAAAATGGATCATAGCTTAGTACATAACCTTGTTTGAGAATACACTAGGTTCTATACTAAGCTACGACCCTGAAAGAGCAACCCTTGTGTATCACTAGGCAATACATCAACACAGTAGCCTATCCAAATGGTTTCCAAAAGTCACCCCTCCAATGCAATTCACATCAAGCCCTAGCTTGCCATATAGGTTTACGGCCGATATTTAGAAAGAGGAGAAAAAGAGAAGAAAAAGAAGGTGATCACCAAGTTTTCTTGGATTAGTGCCTTACCCTTGGGCTATGGAGTTTATGTGATTTGATATTCGGCTAAAATTTGTCTTCAATGAAGCTAAATTGTGATGCCCTAGCTATTACTCTTTAGCATTTAACGACCCAAGATCGATGGAATTTTATGGAAGAATTAACCTAATATGCCCATAAATTTACTTTAATGTCCAAAATAACAATAACGTCTGTGACAAGCCCACTAAATAGCCATAAAGTGTAAGATAAGCCATCGCAAATAAAGCCAAAATTATGTAGCAATGGTGTAGGAGGGCCGTTGGAAGGCTTAATTGAGTGCTTATGTGCCATGATGAAGATGAGGGCTCCATGAATGATGGTCAAAGGAGGTGGCCCCTTGATCTCAAAGTAAAACATCATGTGGTGCTCCAAAGTGGCTTTGGGGCACAACAAATGGGCTCATGGGTCTCCTGATGTAAGATGAGCGTGTAGAGTACTCCAATTGAGGGCACAAAGAACAACAAATGGGCTCATGGGTCTCCTGATGTAAGATGAGCGTGTAGAGTACTCCAATTGAGGGCACAAAAGATGGTGCTCGGTCTAGCATGTCTTAAAGATGAGACAAACCTCCTTTGGGCCTTGTGGATCAGATGCCAAACCTTGTATACAATGCTAAGCTGACTAGGGGCACTGCTAGTCCAAGTGCATCGTCTCTCATATAATGTGGGCAATGAACAAGCTGCTGTAGGTGCTAAGGCTGCCCATGGCATGAGATAATGCTCCATCACATGATGGAAACCCATGGCTCTCAATGGTTCCCTACAAGTGTCAAAATGATCCTCTAGTGTGCTTGGATCCCATATAGGGAGGCCAAGCACAAAGTGAAACCACCTGCTAATCCTGTATAAGAGCCAATGCATCTCCTCACCTTCAAATACAATAATTCATTAGTGCAATTGAGTAAATAAACTTGTTAATCAAGGGCATAAATGGATACTTCATAGTGGGTTTCCCTTTTAGACTTGGGGCTTTGAGCATGTAATTGTGTTCCCTATTAGGTGTTCCCAACCCCTAAAGAGAAGGATATGTCCAAGGTACATCCTTCAAGTGGTGGGTGTCATGTGGATAATGATGAGGTGGATGGGGACACAAGGGTCTTAAGGCCAATTGATATGGGCTCAAGGGTGGTATGATTAGTGATGCCCACATATTTGGATGTATGAATGTAGGAGGGAGCAATCTTGGAACATGAGTTACCTTGGGCTTTGTTTTTCCACTCTTCTTCATTTTCCTTTTGCCTTTTATTGATTTTTCCTTTATTTTGTTGCTCGAGGCTCTAAGGGTTGAGAGCTTGATGCGTATGATATAGCAGTGATTACCCCCTTAAGGTGGGGCAGTTCATTGCCCACTAGGGGTTGGGACATACATGGGTTCATTAATGATGGAGGGGGAACCCATAGGGGCCCTAGGAAACAAGCTAGTGGCCATAATGATAGAGGGTAGAGCTCATGTTTTGCTTTTGCCCACTTGCTAAATCTGATTGTCCCGACCATATTTTGCATTTTGTGGTACATTTCCTGTTGTATGTTGCCATATTATACTTTTCTTTTTTCTTTTTTTTAAATACATCAACCTCCAGAGTATCGTTTTAGGCCCGACCCAAACAGATGGACAAGGGGAGGGGGATACCAGAGCCTTGTGGACGTAGTGGTCATGTGGGCTGATAGAAGGAAAATGTTGAAATAGGGCATGTAATGAGCAAAGGGTGGTGAAAAATGCGGAATCGGAAAACAGGACCACGTACCAAAATCGAGATTTCCCGAGGGAGATTCCACGAGACTAGGGTTGAGGATTAACCCCCCACTCAAGGAAAGGGAACATGACTACAATCGAAGCCCTTCCTCCTTCCAAGTCACCTAGTAATCCACACCCAAGTGTGGCCAAGAAAAACAAGCATAATGACACAATTACGTAATGAAACATCATACCTTCAGGTTCAGATGATTGACCTTCAAACATTCTATCTCGTTAGATGGGCAACGAGACATATGACTGGCTCAAGGAGAGGAGACATCTGGCACAACATCTGCTATACAAGTGGCAAACAAGCGGTTGTTGGTTGTTGGTTGAAGACAAGTCTAGGAGAAAATTTCTCCCATGGGGTCACCCACTGGTGGTGGGTAACATTTGGCTCCAACTTTGACATGAGCTCTCTGTGGAGTGCATGAACCTCGTAATTGAACGGGGAGGTCATGAGAACACCAACAATCCTCTGGCACTGCAAACCTTTTATCTTGCACATCACAAACAAACATGGGAAGCATCTGTCTTGGGCGTACTTTGATTGCCCATGTTTTCATCAAATAACAAAACCATAGAGGAAATATAATCTATTCTTAATGAAAGTCTAATCTAAATGCATTTAATCTAGCTTGAAAACATAATATGACTATGTTAGCTATGCAAAAATCAATATGAAGTGCATCCTACTCTACCATGCATACTACATCGTGCAAGTGCTAAGTGTAATCATAAAGCTAATGTAACCAACATATCATCAAATCAACATCAGTTCGTATCCTTATGATCGATCATGAGATAAACCCAAGTGTAAGCGAGACAATCATGACCCTCGTGGTTGGTCACATGGGTGGGAGGTGGGAAAATAGGATGACCATGTACCATGGAGAGGGGTCATGAGAATAGGGAAAGAACATGAATTAGGATGGACCCATCAAGCCGTTCCCTCAACCCTAAATATGGCAAAGTCAATGATCAAATCCAACAGTCTCATCTGAAAATCTTCTTGCTCGATTCTCTTGGGCTCACGTTGAAAAGGGTGTGGGGAAGAAGAGTCACTATAATAAGGTATCTCCCTACTAGAATCATACTGAAAAGGGCTTACATACCTTTCAACCTTTTTCCCATTGTTAGCTACATCATATCTTGGGAAAAGGCAAAACTCCCCTCCTTTGCGTGGAGAAATCAAATCCTCCTTCAAACTAGTGAAACGAGCCTCCAAGCATGCGTCTATTTCATGGTTATCATCATCAATAATATGCTGAGGGTTATGTTGCTCGAACATGAAGAATGATCCCCTTACAATGACATCACAAGAGGAAGTATCCTCCTCAATCTTACTCTAACTTTGGCTACCATACGAGTCTTCTTCAACAATGGTAGCATCCCTTTTGGTAGAATTGGCAACACTTTGAAACATGAAGAGAAACCCTTCCATTCCTCTTGGACAACATTACCACCCAAAAGGGTGATTACATCCTCTTTCCTTTATCATCATACTCCAATCCCTAACTTGTAGAGCAAAATCCATTTATATAACTTTCGTCGACTTTACTATCATGCTCCTTTACATTTGTAGCTTGAGGATCATTCCATTTTATTTCCTTTTGATTAGGCAGAGAGGACTTCTCTTCCTTCTCTTCTTCTTGAACAATATCACAAAGTATCTATACATAATCCTGTTAATAAAGTTCTAGGAAAAGGGCGTACATAGGGTTCTTTTTATATTCTTGTTGCATCTCATAGAGCTTTCCTCCTTGCTCACAAAAATTAAGATGGAGATCTTTGCCTTTATATTTTTCTGTTAGCTGTAAGCAAGACTTCTTATGTATAAATTTCACCCCCACTTTGGTTTTTGGTTTCACCTTACCACTCCCATTTAGTTAAATGCCCTTTCCCATAGCCATACATTCAAAAATTCTGGAAATGAAATAAATTTCTGAAAACACAAATTTGGAGATTTCACAAGTGTTGCAAATGCAGAGATAAAAACACAGGAAAATAGAACAGCCACACAGAGAAAATGACACAATGATTTTTGGTTAATGTGACCCTGGAAAAACCCTTACAACTCTTGGGGAAAACTAGTTTGAGAGCTCTTCTTTATTTCTAAAAATGCTTTTACAGAGAGACAAAAATACATTGTAAAATTCTAGCAACCACAAATTTACTTATCTCGCTTTCCGTGCTTGACCTCCACCTCAGAAAATGTGCTAACAACAAAATAAAATTTTTATAGCAAAATTTACAACATTAAATGCTGTACGAACAACCTTGAAAATTGTGCCGGAACAGTTGTGCGAACTGCCTGGAAATGCGTGCCAAAAACAACAGTACGGACTGCCTGGAAATGTGTGCAAGAACAATGCTAAATGTTGCCTCGATTTTTGTGTTGAAACCTAGCTGTACGACCCTCAAAATTCATGCCTGAAAACACTGCAACAAATGATGTACCTTCTCTCCTCGATTTTCGTGCCAAACTGCCTTGAAAATCGTGCCTCTATCTTGCTGTATGGATTGCTGAAATAATGCCTTGGGATGCGTCCCAAGGTTTGCTGCTCTCCTTCTCTTCTTCTCTACTCAAAAAATCTCCTTTGCTCTCTTTCTCTTTTTTCTCTCAATCTGCTCATGAAAGACTGAAGTGATCTTTTCCTCTTCTCCTCCCGTTTTACCCTAAGTGACCTTTTGGGTAACCCTAAGAACTAATGGCCGAGATTCATTTAGATCTAGGGATGAGAATAAATGTGCATTTAATAACTTACCCACTTAAATAAAGACCCACTTAGCCTTTTATTTCCATAGTCACTTTTTCACTTTCTAATTTTTCATTGACTTTAATAAAGTCACTTAAAAATTAGATTGTAACTTTACCACTTATAAAGTCACTTTTTAAATAAATTGACTTTACTACTTATAAAGTCGCTTTAGGAGAAAAGTACAAATAAATTTGGACACTTTTCCCTAGGCCAAAGATCAAAGCCTTAGGGAACTACTTGTCCTCTGGTACCCAAATTTTAACACTCCCTCTTACCGAGGAAAATGTTTCTCACCACTCCCATCTTGTCTCTGAAGTAGACATGCTTGCCTCGTGGTAAGACTTTGATCAAAATGTCCGCTATGTGCTCATCTGTGGAAACATACTCAAGTTTTACAACTCCCTTCTGGACATAGTCTCTAATGAAATGATATTTGATCACGATATGCTTTGACTTGTCATGAAAAATTGGATTCTCTGTGAGTTATGCAACTCTGATTATCACAGTAAATCACTGAAGGTCTCAATGCCTGACCAAATAGACCAAACAACATCTTGCGAAGCCATATGGCCTCACAACTAGCCAAACTGGCTGCCATATACTCTGCCTTAGCTGAGCTCAATGCAACTGACTGTTGCTTCCGGCTCTGAAGTGAAAACAACACCCTGAAGTGCTCTTCCTATCAGAAGCACAACTTGCCCAATTGGAATCAGTGTACTCTGCTGGTTTCACTCCATTTCCCTGTCTATAATCTAGACTAAAATCCACTGTCCCCTGCAAGTAACGAAGAATGTGTTTTGCAGTCACCCAGTGCACCCTCCTCGGCTCACACATGAACTGACTCATTGTGTTAACTGCAAAACATATATCTGGTCGAGTGTTGACCAAATACATCGAAGAACCAATTAACTGTCTGTGCAAAGTAAGATCCACCAACTCAGAATCTGAAGCGTGAAGCTTCTTCCATTTAGTGATCATAGATGTAGACATGGGTTTGCATTCCTCCATGTGAAATTTGCTAAGAATGTCTCGCAATATACTTCCCCTGTCCTAGGAAGAAATGCCCCTCCTCCTGCCACACCTCCAATCCCCAAAAGTAATGCATCAAGCCAATGTCCTTCATCTCAAACTCTGAAGCCAGATCTCTCTTGCAACCCTCAATGAGTCTCTTTGCACCTATAATGACCAAGTCATCCGCATACAACACCAGCATGAGAGGCTCCTCACCTACCACAATGAAGTATAGGTTCGGATCAACATCACTCTTTGTGAAACCCAACTCCTGCAAGTATGTATCAATCCTTGAGTACCAAGCTCTAGGAGCTTGCTTCAAGCCATAGAGTACCTTCTTCAATCTGCATACATGGGACTCCTTCCCATGCACCTCAAAGCTCTGCGACTGCTCAATATAAACCTCCTCCTGTATGAAGCCATTGAGAAATGCAGTCTTCACATCCATCTGGTGGATCTTCCAACCCATCTCTGCTGCTATTGATATAATGGAGCGAATGGAAGTATACCGAGCCACGGGAGCGAAAGTCTCCTCATAGTTAATTCCCTCCACCCGTGAGAACCCTCTCGCTACAAACCAAGTCTTGAACTTCTCGATGCTGTCGGTTGCAACATGTTTTATCTTGTAAAGCCATCTAAAAGTAACCACTGATTTACCTTCAGGCCTCGACACTACCTCCCAAACATTGTTCTTCATGATAGAAGAATACTCCTCCTGCATGGCCTCTCTCCAGACTTGGTGGCTAGCTGGCTCCTCATAGCTAGAAGGCTCAGAATCAACGATGCTAGTGATCAATGCCATATAGCTACATAACCGCTCAGGTGGTTTGCTCTCTCTAACCTGTTTTTTTGTCCTAGCGACAGAAGTGGCCTCGCGCAAGGTGTCTTGAAGCCACTTGGGCTTCCTCTTGCCTGAGCACACTTCTCCCATCGGAGTGAAAGAATCCTCATCATCTTCATCAGAAACCTGAAGTCCTGAAGGCCTGCCAGCTGACCTCATGCTTGAACCTGTGCCTATAGATGTTGAAGTACCGTGTGAGTTGTCCATCAGTGGACTACCCTGTGAACTACTCTGCGGACTGCTCTGCATGCTACCCGAAGCACCACCCACCTGACTCTGAGAGCCACTGCTCACTGATGGACCTAACATTGTAATCGATGTACCTCCTAATCCCTGTCCACTGGATCCCTGTGACTGACTTAGCTGCTCCTGAGGGTCTGGTGAATCCAGATACTCTAACTCTCGCGACCTCCTGAAATCCCTCTCCTCCTCGAATTGTAAGGAATTGTGAACTCCCTCTTGATGCTTGCCTCCGCATAATAATCAACAAACTCACAAAGGGTATACTCCCCTCCATTGTTTGACCCGAGGACCTTAATCTTCTGACATGTCTGGGTCTCCACAAGAGCTTTGAACTCTTGAAACCGCTTCAAGACCTCACTCGTGGTCTTCAAGAAATAAATCCAGGTCTTCCTGGAGTGTTAATCAATGAGTAACACATAATACTCATAACCACTCAAGGATACATGAGACATCTGACCACTCACATCGGTATGAATCAAGTCAAGAATCCTTGTCGACTTGCTGTCACTGCTTGGAAAAGGGGATTTGGCAAACTTCCCCATAACACATCCTCTACACACATCAAGGTGATTAGAACTAAAATCTGGCACACCTGTGGTGATCTCCCACAATGTTCTCAAGGCCCCATGATACATGTGCCCCATCCTGCGGTGCCAAATTCCACACAAATCTGAACTGCTAGATCTGCTGCTGGTACTGCTACTCAATGCCATCAGTTGTTGGAATGTGAACTTGTACACCTTGGCATGGCGCACACCAATCACTCTAGCTGAATCAGCTGGAGTGCCCCTAGGATATATAAGCACCTGCCCTCTCCTGAACAACACCTCATACCCTCTGTCCTCCAATGCTGAAACATATATAAGGTTCTTCTTCATTCTAGGCACATATAGAACATCTGACACTTTCAAAGGAGGTTTGGGTTCCCTATCAAATGTCAATGTCCCCACACCGACTGCTTTAACAATGCTGTCATCTTCGAGTATTATTTCAATATCAGTGTCGCTCTCTGAAAGCTCTGAGAAGTACTCCTAGATTCTTGTCATATGACGAGAAGCCCCACTGTCAACATACCAAATACAAGAAGATGCTCTGCTAGTGGAGGGAAGTGCACGCTCCCTCTGAACCTGCGTGGCAGGTGATCCTGCACTAGTGACCTCACAAGCTATGAACCCAAACTCGCGATCAAAGCTCTCTGAGAAGCCCTCTATCTCTGTAGAAGCTGCCATGGTCTTGTCCTTTCCCTGCCTGTTCTTCTTCTCTGGACACACAACTGCATAGTGTCCCAACTTCTAACAATTCCAACATTTGACTTTGGAATAGTCTCTCTCCTTGTTTTGCTGCTTACCTTTACCTTTGCCTTTGCTCCCACCTCCACTGGTGGAAGTTTGCTTCTTCCCTTTGCTCTTCTTGCCTCTTACTAACAATGCTACATTGTCATCCTCCTCCGCCTGTTTGGCTGCCCCAAGATGGTTCTTTCTGATCTAATTCTGAATGCAATCATCCCACAACCTCTCCCAACTGGGAAGGTTTTTCCGTGCAACAATGCCATCCACAAAATCTCCCAAGTCTTGGGAAGACCATTCAAAGTAATCCACACCAACTCAGTGGGTGGAATGGTCTCTCCAACAATTGCCAACTCATCTCTCACATAAGTGATCTTTGTGAGGTATGCTGCAATGCTATCAGTCTTAGCCATTTTAATGGCCTTTTGCTTCTCCCTTAAGACCATTTTCCTGTTTTCTTTGGAGCTTCGGTAAGGACTGCTTAAGGCTGTCCACATTTGATGTGCATATGGCTTTCCTCTCACATGAGGAATGCCATGGTCTTTAACTCCATCCAGAATCATCTTTTTGCCTTAGCATTTTTCTTGTTAAACTCTGCCAACTGTATAGGGTCGGCAGGTACGGTGCTGTGTGGTATGAACCATAATGCCCTAGACTTCTGCTTCCTCAAAGATGCTCTGGATTCTCTCCCTCCATGCACTGTAGTTTCTCTGCCCATCCAACTTGTCCTCAACTCTCAAGTCTAAAGACATGCTTGCTGTCCTAACAAACTGAAGTTTTCAAATCTGTGGTAAAGGTTCAGTTTTCTGTGTAAAAATCAGCTTCTTGTGATTTTCACTTTGCTGTCCCAAACTGCACTTTTCAGCCGACCAAGCTCTGATACCATGTAGAAATTTCACCCCCACTCCGGTTTTCAGTTTCACCTTATCACTCCCATTTAGTTAAGTGCCCTTTCCCATAGCCATACATTCAAAAATTCTGGAAATGAAATAAATTTCTGAAAACACAAATTTGGAGGTTTCACAAGTGTTGGAAATGCAAAAATAAAAACACAGGGAAATAGAACAACTACATAGAAAATGACACAATGATTTTTGGTTAATATGACCCTGGAAAAACCCCCTACAACTCTTGGGGAAAACCAGTTTGAGAGCTCTTCTTTATTTCTGAAAATGATTTTACAGAGAAATAGAAATACACAGTAAAATTCCAGCAACCACAAATTTACTTATCTCGTTTTCCGTGCTTGACCTCCACCTCGGAAAATGTGCGAACATCAAAATATAATTTTTACAGCATTAAATGCTGTACGTACAACCTTGAAAACTGTGCCTTAACAACTGTATGAACTGCATCGAAATGCATGCCAAAACAATAGTACGGATTGCCTCGAAATGCGTGCTAGAATAATGCTAAATGCTACCTCGATTTATGTGCTGAAACCTAGCAGTACGACCCTCAATTTGTGTTTGAAAACGCTGCAATAAATACTGTATCTTCTCTCCTTGATTTTTGTGCCAAGCTGCCTTGAAAATCATGCCTCTATCCTGCTGTACGGACTGCTAAAATAATGCCTTGGGGATGCGTGCCAAGTTTTGCCGCTCTCCTTTTCTTCTCTGCTCAGAAAATCTCCTTCGCTCTCTTCCTCTTTTTTCTCTCAATCTGCTGATGAAAGACTAAAGTGATCTTTTCTTCTTCTCCTCTCCTATTACCCTAAGTGACCTTTTGGGTAACCCTAAGATCTAATGGCTGAGATTCATTTAGATCTAGGGATGAGAATAAATGTGCATTTAATTATCACTTTCTATTTTTTTATTCACCCACTTAAATAAATACCCACTTAGCCTTTTATTTCCATAGTCACTATTTCACTTTCTAATTTTTCATTGACTTTAATAAAGTCACTTGAAAATTAGATTGTAACTTTACCGCTGATAAAGTTACTTTTTAAATAAATTGACTTTACCACTTATAAAGTCACTTCAGGAGAAAAATACAAATAAATTTGGACACTTTGCCCTAGGCCAAATATCAAAGCCTTAGGGAACCACTTGTCCTCTGGTACCCAAATTTTAACATCTTATATTCATCCATTCTTTATTGCAGCATGTGGAAGCCTTTGGTTTGTAGGACCTTGTCATCATCCTGAGAGGACACACTTCGAAGTTCATGATTTTATTCCTCAGTATAGTCCTCGAGGTCTTTATTAATGTTGTCACTAAGGTTAGCTTGTTCATCTTCAACTTCACTTGCATACTTAATGAAGTATTCTTCTTGATGATCTAAGAGGGGATCCATTTCTTCCTTGGGGTTTTTCTGATGCTCACAAAAGGCTTCCTCAAATGCCATGCCCAAAACTTGACATGCTTTGAAAACATGGTAGTTTATGGAGGAGGAAGCACAAAAAACAACACAGAAAGAGAGGAAATACTTTTGAGTTCACATGATTCAAGCCAATCAATATAAAAAAAATAGATTAGACAAACAATTCCATCTTGTTATGAAATGGAGTGATATTGCACCTTGAAATATACCTCATGACATTTTTCTATATGGTTGGGCACTGAAAGTGGATTCCCATCGAATGTTGGCAATTCTCTTATGTCTTTGAAACCCGACGATTGTGGGATAAATGGTACATCTATGGCGTGAAAACATTGGATTAGCAGACTGTTGGTTCTTCGATATTAATGACATGGGAGTCACTAAGGTGAATGAAAAATGCCTTAACAAATTCTTGCTTCAGCGTACACGCATTGGACTTTGAAGCACAATGGAGAATAAGGGCTTCGTTCTTTCAATGGAGTCGCTAGAAGTAACTGTATATCGTCGTTGAAAGGATGACCTCTTCAAATATTAGACCAAGGAGGTAGACATACTTTCTCTATGACAATGGTGCTAGAAATGTTTCCACGCAATCTAGTAGGGGTCCTAGAAGGGGTACCTAAGTGACAACTACTAGACACGATGACAACAATGGGTCAAAGATCCACTGTTACCTTAGTCAGTGTCCCTGCTCTTTACGAACTTTCACCGATGGGAGGAGTCTTGTTAAGAGGGAAATCACCTAAAACGATGGGATCAATGAGAAGGTATAATGTGATTTCCAAGGCCCATTCAAAGTAATGACTAAAATTGGAGGCCCAATGCTTCGAAGAAACTGATGGCTCTCCAAGAAAGACGTGAAGAGACCTAGACCTATGGTTAATGATATTCAATAATGACGAGGATGCCTAAGGTCAAGGCTCCAAAGATGATTAGGACTTCTCAAGAAGCTTTGTATGATGCTTTAATGCCTTTAAGCAGGCTTTCACTATTCTTAAGAAAGACCTAGAATGGTACCACACGAGACCTAGGGTTTATGAATAACCATGGAGGAGACCCTCAAGGAGCTCACTATGTCAATGTAGTGTAGGGGAAGGGTTTTGAATGATTTATTCCACTGAATACTATGTGAAAAATCCCTTAAGACCACATACCAAGACGTTCATGATGATTTTTAGAAATGTGATTAGGGCTTAAGGTTTATGATTAACCGACCATGGGAATTGCCTCAAAATTGGAGGAACACTAGGGTACACAACAATGCAGTAGCCTATCCAAATGGTTTTACAAAGTCACCCCTCCAATGCAATTCGCATCAGGCCCTAGCTAGTCGTCTAGGGTTAGGGAAAAAGTTTAGAAAGTGGAGAATAAGAGAAGAAAAAGAGTGTGATCACTAAATTTTCTCGAATTAGTGCCTTACCCTTGGGCTATGGGGTCTATTTGATTTGATATCCGACTAAATTTGTCTTCAGGGAAGCTAAATTGTGCTGCCCTAGCTATCACTCTTTAGCATTTATCCACCCAAGATCAATGGATTTCTATGGAAGAAAAACAAGTTCTATTCCACTAGCAACATTCATCTACTTGCCATTCAATGAGTAACTTGCACAAATTTGCAATCTGACAATCTTTTTAATGATATTCAATAATTAGGCATAAAAGTAATAACTAGTTGCAAGATTTCCACACATTAGACATTATTACTTGAACAATTTTCAACATAAAAGCACTTACAAAATATCAAGAGATATATTCAATCTAGGATCAAGAGAGTGACTCCAAGGGAGAACAAAATTTCAGCTCCCAAAAATATCGAAATTCATCAAAAGAGCTCCAATAGACCATCCAAGTAAAAAGTGCGAAATTCTCAAGAGAGAGATCCAAGAAGCGATGATGATGTTTGATACAAATGAGGTCTCACTTTATTTATACAAGCATCTAAGAGTTCGAATTAGCCCAAGATGCCCCTAAATTTACTTTAATGTGCAAAATAACAATAACTTTGGTCACAAGCCCACGAAATAGCCTTAAAGTGTAAGAAAAGCCATCCCAAATGAAGCTGAAATGATGTAGCAATGGTGTGGGAGGGATGTTGGAAGGCCTAATTGAGTCCTCAAGTGCCATGATGAAGATGAGGGCTCCATGAATAATGGTCAAAGCGGGTGGACCCTTGATCTCAAAGTAAACATCATGTGGTGCTCCAAAGTGGCTTTGGGGTACAACAAATCGTCTCATGGGTCTCACGATGTAAGATAAGACTGTAGACTGCTCCAACTGAGGGCGCAGAAGATGATGCTTACCCTCCCATGTCTCAAATATTAAACAAAACTCGTCTGCGCCTCAGATGAGATGCCAAACCCTGTATACAATGCTAAGTCGGCTGGGGGCATTGTCGATCCAAGTGCATTGTCTCTCATATAAAGTGGGCAATGAACAATGAGGTAGTGCATGGCATGAGATAATGCTCTGTGACATGTTGGAAACCCATGGCTCTTAATGCTTCCCATAAAGTGGCAATATGATCCTCTGGCGGACTTGGATCTCGTATAGGGAGGCAAAGCCCAAAGTGAAACCAACTGCCAATCCTGTATAAGATCCAATGTGTCTTCTCACCTTTAGATACAATAATTCATTAGTGCAATTGAGTAAACAAGCTTGTTAATCAAGGGCAGAAATGAATATTTCATAGCGGGTTTCCCTTCTAGACTTGGGACTTTGAGCATGTAATGGTGTTACCTCCCTAGGTAGTAGTTAATAAACCACCCTATTAGGTGTACTCAACCCCTAAAGGAAAGGACATGTCTAAGGTACATCCTTCAAGTGGTAGGTGTCATGTGGATAATGATGAGGTGGATAGGGACACAGGGGTCTCAAGGCCAAATGGCATGGGCTCAAGGGTTGTAATGATGAGGGATATCCACATATTTGGTTGTATGAATGTAGGAGGGAGCAATCATGGAACATGAGCTACCACGTCCTTTGTTTTTCCACCCTTCCACATTTGCCTTTTTCCTTTTATATTTTTTCTTAAGGCTCCAGGGGATGAGAGCATGATGCTTATGATATAACAGTGATTACCCCCCTTAAGGTGGGACAATTCATCGCCCACCAGGGGTTGGGACATACACAGGTTTCTTAATGATGGAGGGGCACTCATAGGGGCCCTAGGACCCAAGGTGATAGCCATAATGATAGCAGGTAGAGCTCACGTTTGGTCTTTGCCCACGTGCTAAATTTTATCATCTCGCCTATCTTTTGCATTTTGTGGTACATTTTCTGTTATATGTGGCCACATTATGTTTTTATTGTTTCTTTTTTTTATCTGCATCAACCTTCGAGGCATCGTTTCAGGCTCGACCCAGAGTTGTGGACAAGGGGAAGGGGGATACCAGAGCCTTATGGACCCAGTGGTCATGTGGACCTCGAGAGGGAAAATGATGAAATAGGGCATGTAATGTGCGGAGGGGAGTGAAAAAGGTTGAATAGGAAAATGAGATTGCGCTACCAAAATTGAGGTTTCTGGAGTAGTGCCCATTCTAAAGTTGTAAGCCAATAGGGGAGATCCCACAGGACTAGGGCTGATGATTAATCCCCCAGTTAAGGTAAGGGAACAAGACTACAGTCAAAACGCTTCCTCCTAAGTCACGTAGTAATCCACACCCAAGTGTGCCCAAGAAAAAGAAGCATAGTCACCCAATTAGATACTGAAACATCGTAGCTTTAGGTTCGGATGGTCCACCTTAAAACATACGATCTCGACAGATGTGCGAGGGGACATATGAATAGCTCAAGGAGTGGAGACATCTGGCACAACATCGGCTACATTGGTTGCTATCAAGGGGTTGCTGGCTGAAGACAAATCTAGGAGAAGATTTCTCCTATGGGGTCACCCACAGGTGGTGGGTAACATCGGGCTCCAACTGGGACAGGAGCTTTTTGTGAAGTGCACGAACCATGTACTCGAACAGGGAGGTCATGAGAACACCAACAATCCTCTGGGACAGTAGACCTGTTATCTTGCACATCCCAAACAAATATGGGAACAATTTGTCCTGGGCGTACTTTGATCACGTATATTTTCATCAAATGATAAAACCATACAACAAATATAATCTATTCTAAATGTCAGTCTAATCTAAATGCAGCTAATCTAGCATGAAAACATAATATGACAATGTTAGCTATGTGAAAATAAATATGTAGCGCATCCTACTCTTCCATGCATACTACATGATGCAAGTGCTAATTGTAATCATTAAGCCAATGTAACCAACATATCATTAAATCAACATCATAATTCATGGATCAATCATGAGATAAACCCAAGAATAAGTGAGACAATCATGAGCCTCATGTGCCAGGTCATAAGGGTGGGAGGTGGGAAAATTGGATGACCACGAATCATGGAGAGGGGTCATGGGAAAAGGGAAAGAGCATGAATCAGATTGGACCCATCAGGGCATTCTCTCAACCCTAAATATGGCGAAGTCAATGATCAAATCCAATAGTCTCATCTTAAAATCTTCGTGCTTGATTCTCTTTGGCTCACGTTGAAAAGGGTGGGGGAAAGAAGAGTCACTATAATAAGGCATCTCCCTACTAGAATCATATAGAAAAGGGCTCACATCTCTAACAACCTTTTTCCCATTAGTAGCTAAATCATATCTTGGGAAAAAGCACAACTCCCCTCCCTTGCGTGGAGAAATCAACTCTTCCTTCAAACTAGGGAAACGAGCCTCTAGGCATGCATCTACTTCATGGTTATCACCATCAGTAATATTCTTAGGGTTATGTTGCTCAAACATGAAGAATCATCCCCTTTTAATTACATCACAGGGGCGAGGATCCTCCTCTATCTTACTCAGACTAGGGCTACTGAACTCTTCTTCAACAATGGCAACATCCGTTTGTGTAGAATTGGCATTAGAGGAAATCCTTCTATTCATTGAAATGGACTTCATGACTTAGTGTCTTCGAAGGTGCCTCATCTTGGTCAACATTACCACCCAAAAGGGGGATGACATCCTCTTTTCCTTGACCATCATACTCCATTGCCCAACTTGTAGACCAAAATCCATCCATATAATCCTTGTCGGCTTTACTATCATGCTCCTTTACGTTTGTAGCCTGAGGATCATTCCATTTTATTTCCTTTTGATTAGGCAGAGAAGGCTTCTCTTCCGTCTCTTTTTCTTGAAAAATATCACATAAAGTATTTACTACAAGATCTTGGTAATAAAGTTCCAGGAGAAGGGTGTCCGTAGGATTCCTTTTATATTCTTGTTCCATCTCATAGATCTTTCCTCCTTGCTCACAAAAATGAAGATAGAGATTTTTGTCTTTATATTTTTCTATTAGCTGTCCGCAAGATTTCTTATATTCATCCATTCTTTCTTGTAGCTTTTGGAGGATTTCAGGATCTAGGACCTCATCATCATCCTGAGAGGACACACTTTCAAGTTCATGATTTTCTTCTTCAGTGTAGCCCTCAAGGTCTTTATTAATGCTGTCATCGAGGTCAGCTTGTTCATCTTCAACTTCACTTGCATACTCAATGTTATCTTCTTCTTGATTATCTAGAAGGGGATCCCTTTCTTCCTCGGGGTTTTCCTCATGCTCTTAGAAGGCTTCCTCAAATGCTATGTCTAAAGATTGACATGCTTTGAAAACTTGGTCCTTTATGGAGGAGGAAGCACAAAAACAACGGAGAGAGAGAAGAAATACTTGTGTTCGCATGATTCAAGCCAATCAGTATTCGAAAAAATAGTAGATCGGACAAACAATTCCATCTTGTCATGAAGTGGAGTGATATTGCGCCTTGAAATTTTCCTCATGGCTTTTATTACATTGTTGGGTACTGAAAGCAAATTCCCATAAAATGTTGGCAATTTTCTTGTGTCTTCGAAACTCGACCATTGCGGGATACATGGTACATCTATAGCGGAAAAAATTTGGATTAGCATGTTGTTGGTTCACCCTACAAGCATTGGAATTTGAAGCACAATGAAAAACAAGGGCTTCATTCTTTTAATGGAGTTGCTAGAAGAGGGCGTATATCGTTGTTGAAAGGATGACCTCTTCAAATATTAGATCAAGGAGGTAGACCTAATTCCTCCTTGTCAACAACACCAGAAATGTTGCCCCAAAATCTAGTAGAGGTCCTAGGAGGGGTACCTCTGGGACAACTACTAGACCCGATGACAACAATGTGATAAAGACCCACTGTCACCTCAATCAGTGTCCCCTGCTCTTTATGGACTTTCACTGATGGGAGGAGTCTCGGTATGAGGGAAATCACCTAAAACGATGGGATCAATGATAAAGTATAATGTGATTTCTAAGGCCCATTGAAAGGAGGCTCGAAATGAATTTTCAATGCTTTAAAGAAGCTAATGGCTCTCCAAGAAAGAACTATGAAGAGTCCCAGACCTAGGGTCAATGATATTCAATAATGATGGGGATGCTTAAGGTCAAGGCTCCAAAGATAATTAAGACTTCTTAACAAGCTTTGTATGATGGTTAAATGCCTTTAAATAGGTTTTCGCTATTCTTGAGGATTTACAATGGGGCCACAGGAGACCTACGGTTGATGAATAAACGTGGGAGGAGACCCTCCAAGGCGCTCACTAGGTCAAGGTAGTGCAGGGAAAGGGTTTTGAATGATTTGTTCCATTGAATACTATGTGCAAAAACCCTCAAGAAGACGATCGACTAAGATGTTCATGATGCTTTTTATAAATGTGACTAGGGCTTGAGATTTCTCATAAACTCACTGTGGGAATTGCCTCAAAATTGGAGGATCGCTAAGGGATACATTAATGCAATAGTCTATCCAAACGGTTTCCGAAAGTCAACCCCCCCCTCCCTAACGCAATTTGCATCAAACCCTAGCTAGTTGTTTAGGGTTATGGCCAAAATTTAGAAAGAGTAGAAAAAGAGAAGAAAAAGAAGGCGATCACCAAGTTTTCTCGGATTAGTGCCTTATGCTTTGGGGCATCGTTTTAGGCTCGACCCAAACATGTGGGCAAGGGGAGGGGGATACCAGAGCCTTATGGATCCAATGGTCATGTGGGGCCAGAGAGGGAAAATGATGAAATAGGGCATGAAATGTGTGGAGGGGAGTGAAAAATGTGGAACGGGAAAATGAGACCGTGTTACCAAAATCGAGATTTCTTGTGTAGTTCCCATCCTAAAGCTGTAAGCTAGTAGAGGAGATCCCACAGGACTAGGGTTGATGATTAACCCCCTAGTTAAGGTAAGGGAACAAGGCTACAGTCGTAGCCCTTCCTCCTTCCAAGTAACCCAGTAATCCACACCCAAGTGTGCCCATGAAAACAAGCAAAATCACCTAATTACATAATGAGACATCATACCTTCAGGGTTGGATGGCCCACCTTACAAACATATGATCTCGACAGATGGGCGATGGGACATATCACTGGCTTAAGGAGTGGAAACATCTAGCACAACATCAACTACACTGGTGGTTGTCAAGGGGTTGCTGGCTACCTATTGAAGACAAATCTAGGTAAAAGTTTCTCCTATGGGTTCTCCCATAGTTGGTGGGTAACAATCCTAAAGAGTTCAAATTCCTTCTAATGCATCTCTTGAGTTAATTGTTATGCCTTCACTTCTTTTCAATTACTTTTTGTTGATCTTAAGCATATTGGCCTCATTGAGGTTAGTCGCTTGGAGGAGTGGAATATTGGCTTCTCAATGTGCTTGTTTGTTTTCATCCTCAAATTTTTCCACTCATCACATGGATATCTTATGAGATGCATGAATGGTTGCAGCCTTGGGCCCTTTCTAAGTGCACTATACTCAAAAATAGTAAATTTGCAGTAGGAGCAAAAAGTTGGACTTAACTTTGGATCTGCTTTTAATGTGCTTAATTGTTAAACATTTCAAGGGTAAATTTTCTTTTGACAGTTTGGATTTTTGAGGGTTTTTATCTTTCGGGAACTGTCTAGTACTAAACCCTCTAATGCTATGGTGTGAGTGAACTGATGTGTTGTTCGACAACTTAACGGTCTCGAGGGTACCGATTGGTCTCCCAAATGGGGTGGTTGAGGGAACTCTCAAAGCCTCATTGCTCTACTATTTGAAATGCCCAGGAACTCATAATGTTGCTTCGACTAGTCAGATCGACCTGAAAGTATGATCTGATTGTTCAAATTGTCGTCGAATGAGGCGAGGCATGTATGATATGAGATCTGTGTCAAAAAATCTCTTTGATGATGAGGGTTAGGCATCTTTGGTGAGGATATTGGGAGGAAGTAGATAGGAATCAGCTTGATAAAAGGAAATATTTTCTAGAGATGTTGAGTTGATTTTAAAGGCAAAAAGGAATAATTTTCCCTAATAACAAAGAAAACTTTGTATTCAATATTTTGAATATGCATATTTCATACTCGTGTATTAGTTCAAAGTTTTTTACGCTCAGCAAAAAACCATGATTGATCTTCCTCCTACAAGACAAAAAGACCCCCAAAACCCCTTTTTCTATCACTTCATACATAATTTTAACATATAGTTCAATGTTCCACCGAGACTCCAGGATAGGGGACGCAAGTGTTGGAAGATGCATAAGGGGGACGTTTGGGAGTACCCTAAAATTTTGGCGAAATTTAGGTCAGGCTAGGGATATATCGGGGTATATAATATATATATATGTGTGTGTGTTTCATCTATCAAAACAATTGGAAAGTATTTTTCTAATTGTTAATTTATTTAACATTTTTTTTTTGTTTTTTGCGACGACAAATACCAAATATCTCACGCTGTGATTTTCACAAATAAAGTGCGGAAGAAAAATAACGTTGGAAACTAAGAAAATCTAGCACACACATAAAAGTGACACCGTTATTTTTGGACAAATGTCCTCGAAAAAACCCAACTTGGAAAAACCGGTGCAACAACTGAGGGTTTTATTATTATGCAGCAGTGAGAAATTCTGAGTACAATAATCTGGATGTTGAAATTTGGCTATCCTGCAGAGAAAAATATTGGCAAAAATACTAGAGGGAAATTAACCTCACTTCGGGCAATTCGGCACCGGACTGCCTCTGAAAAGCAAGTCGTCCAACTGGGCTTGCACTGGCTCTGCGTCACACTGGAGCTGCCAAGCACACATGTTGCTTGAATCGATCTGCTAAGGAAATCGATCTTCTGCTTCTCCAAGTGCCCATCGACTTCTTCTTATAATCCCCTTTTGGGACTCCAACAACCAAGATTAAATCTTGATCAAGGGCTAGGATCATGTTTAAGTCGATCCGTAGAGTTTCTAGACTATTCTCAGCTTGACTCTAATTAGACTTGGGAAACATTAAAAAAATAGGTTAATAATCTAATTAAGCCATCTCTAGGTGGAATTTTCAAAAATGATTTTTGGGTTATGGAGATCTCATGTATTCTAGCCTCTCTACCATGTTTCGTGATCAGAACACATCCGATGCTACAAAAACTAACAATATATATATATATATATATATATATAATTCAAATTCATATTCAATAATGAAAGCGTAAATATATTGATCCATACAAAATTGAATAAAATAATGAAACATTGATCAATATTCATCGTTCATTCTGGTACATACATAATTCATACATCATTCATCCATACACCACGAGATTCAATATTGAAATACATTGATCCATATTCATCATTCTAGAATCTACGTTGATTTAAAAATTAAATTTATCATTTATCATTCCAGAATGCAAATTGATTTAAAATTTAATTTTATCATTCATCATTCTAGATTCTAATTAGTACTGAGCAAAATAGACTATAGTAGATACCAGTGTTTTTGGAACCAAACAGGTGATTGAATTGAAAAACCCTTTGAATCGAGAATCGCTCGGAATCGGTAAAAAATTTGGACTAAAAAATCAACCGACCAAAAATTCGTAAATTATTCAAATTTTAAAGGAAAATGTATATATTCATGTGCATCCATATGAATCCAAACCATTTATACACAAATAAGCAAACGTTCTCATTTATATAGCTTGTAAGAGTGCACGTAACCAAATTAACACTGAATGATATCCATCTCTGAACCGAAAATACATCAACAAATAGGCTTTACATGGCCTCTAACATCCAAAAAGAATCATGCTACAACAAATACCTACATATCATCAAAATCATTACCTCTGTTGGGATCTTCATGATCAATATCACTCTCAAAGCTTTAAAATAAGATAGAAAAAATGTAGCATGTCAAGTCAAGATTTTGTTTGAGTGATGGGTATATTTTTATTAGGGTCATGATAGAAGAGTTCGACAACCATTGCCATTAACATCAAGGTACATATAGGGCTTGGTTCTCTTGATTAAATACTAGTTCCATACCCTCGCACATGAGAAAATTCAGTGGAAACGTTGCAATCCTTGTGATCTTGGAATCTTGAAAAACTGTTAAGTCTACTGGATTTTGAGTGAGATTTAAATTTCTACCTTCTCCATATGAAATCCAATGAAGTCAAAACCACGCTCAAACACCCCGAGTCATTTCATGGTAATGTTAAAAATTGAAGTAAAAGGATGAAAGTGAAAGATAAGGATAATGTTAATTTTATATTAAGAATTTAACATTACCATGATTTGAATAGCAATAATAGGACCATAGGCTTGAATGTTATGCTTCTACAGACAAGTTCTTGAAACTCAAAACAGGGGCTTTTTGGCGTTCCCCCTCAAAACGAGTGCTTCTTTGTGTCAACCTTCGGAGGGGGTGCACCTAGAAGCACCCCTTTTGGGGAGACACATTCCCCACACTGGGAAAATGTTCCCCCATGCGTCTCCCCAAAGGTGGACTTGGGGAAACGTTTCCCAAGATGTTTCCGTCCTTGGGGGACACATCCTCGAGGAACACTGATATATCTTTCTTCCAAATAAACCTTTTTAATCACACTTCAAAATCAAATGATAAGTTAGATGAAACTCCATGTCGTCTATTTCATCCCATCTAGAAATTCTGTGACTGTCATTGTACCTCGGTGGAGTTCCAACACTTCCTTAGACAATTTATCAGCTTTGGTATCCAATTCTCAAAGAATATTAGTGAATGAAATCCACTGGAATGCGGACAGTGCCTCATGGATATCTTGCATAATCTGTTGAAGGAAGATGTTGTCGATTTCAAATTTTTGGTTAACTTGGTAAATAACGAGCTTGGAGTCCCCTAAAAACTATAGTTTGTTTACATTTTTCATAGAGGTTACGAATAAGAGGGTCATCATGGCAATTAATTCTGCACGATTGTTTGAGCCTAGACCAGGTGCTTATCAGACTTCTATTGAGTGAGATGAGTTCAAATGCAAGATCACCTCCATACCACACTTGGGAGGATGTCCTTGTGCTGCTCCACCAGAAAAGCCCTGCGGATTGGAATGATCCAGAGTTGGTTGTACTGGAACTTAGTTTTTTTATGTGCTTTGGTTGGATTTTGAACTTTGTCCAAATTTTGGGGACAAGCCCCATGTGGCGTCTACTGGAATATCTTTCTGTTAAACACCATGTTGAAGCACACACATGGTGTATGAGGAAGATGAGCACACACACAAGAGACTAAACACACAATGAAAGATAAGCGTGAGGCTTTCTTATTTTCCATTATGCAAAGATGCACATTTATAGTACAATGGTGTGACTCTTGGTTTCACATTCCAAGGTCATTTGGACTCCATTGTGACTTTTCGCATTCCACACCTACCCATGTAGGATTAGGTGTTCCAACATCTCCCCTTAATCCGAAGGGGTATGTGTGAGTCCAAGAAAAGAGTTGTAATACAAATCTGCAAAGTATACATGGCAGCACTTGGCTGAATCAACTCTCTGAAATGTTGGAAAAAGAGGTGGTTTTAGGATGACCACAAACACTGGAACGCAATACATGTTGCAGTTCCCGGAACTCTTCCAAACTGGCAAGAAGCTGAAGGCTTCTGCTAGAGGAATTGTCCCTCATAAAAAAGGGAGACCTTCGACCTAAAAGAAGGGAGGTCTACTACCTGTGGTGGTTTTAGGTTGTCCACCAACCAAAGATGATGGTTTTAGGTTATCCACCAACCAAAAATGATGGTTTTAGGTTATCCACCAACCGAAGGTATGCTCATGGGCATCCGTGTCTCTGGCTACATCTCTGACTCCGGAATGACGAATTGTGACTCAAGCTCGCTTGAACTCTGGCTGCAACTCTAAATATGGAATGAGAGATTGTGGCTTAGGCTCGCTTGATCTGTCGTCGAAGCTTGTACATGACCACCATTTTCCCCCCTGTCAGGGACAAGGTGAGATGATGGCGAAAACTCAACTACAAGTTTGTTCAATATCCGTGAACAAGTTCTAACATATGTCGTAAACATCTTCTTGGCTGTTGATGTCCATTGCCAAGAAGCGATCCATCCAAGATGAATCTTGGTTCTTGCAGGAGGCTTGTGTCTGAAGCATCTGTCTGAAGAATGGGTGTGCCGACCACAGTGCTTGCATGGATGAAGATCAAAACAGTGATCTTTCATATGGCCAACTCGATCACAGTGTTGGCATTTTTCAATCTGATGTTGTTGTGGAACAGGATCTGGAACAGCTGCAGGTGAACTGTCATACATGAATCCAGCGCTCTGAAATATGATGGGCTTGGTGTAGTCTGGAATATGAAAGGACACATCCTTGTCATATCCAAGACCACTTCTGTGCTTGTTGTGGACAAGCTCTTCCCAAGGTCTGATGATGGGCTTGAGAAGTGCATGTTGAGCTGCTGCATCTGCATGTACATCTGCTCTTGTACAAGGAACTGAATGTGGATCAACTGCAACTTTGCTGACTTGCTGCTGATGGGAGTCTTTCACAATGTTCTGAACAGAAACAGGTTCAGAATGGTGACTCTTTTGCTGAAGTTCTTCTTGTTGGAGCTGAGATTCCAACTGCAAAAACTCAATCTTTTCATGTGCATCTAGCAAACAACTCTGAATGTTACATAGAGCATCCTTGCTCATTTTTATCACATCATCAACGTTTGAATGAATGAGGTCATTCAACAACATTAATGCCTCATTGATTTTGGCCATTTTCAACAACTTAGGCTCAAAAAATGAAAGGGTGTCGGCTTCAACCGAAAATGCACCCGTTTACAATGTAACTCAACAACAAATACAAATGACTCAAGAGAACTTCCAAAGATGGAAATCTCAAAGTACAAAATCTGCTCAAATGATGGAGGACAATCAACAATGACTTACATCAACAACTCAAATTCACTGATTCCAACTATGAATGAAGAGGCAAATTCCACTCAAAATACAATGTCAGCTCAATACATATCTCTGCAAAATATTTGTATGAATGTGCAGCAAAAACAACTTGTGCAAGAGGCCTTTAAAGCAGCTGAAATTTTTCTTCAAAGAGTTGTTTTCAATGATGGCAAACTTATCTTCAAATGTGAAATTCTTCAAAAAATCACCCTTATGCCACAAATCACAATGTCAAATCTGCAAATTTCAGTCCATGTGCTCCTCATATGCCATTTTCCATTTTCTGCTGTTCATAACTCTCTTTTTCTTCTCTCTCTGCTGTTTTTTTTTTTTTTAATTAAAAATTAATTAAAAAAATAAATTAATGGGAATAATTAAAAATGGGAGGGGATTTTTTTAATGGGTGAGAGGGGCTATTAAAAAAACGAGTTTAAAAACTAAGGGAAATGGATTATATAAAAATGGGATGGAGGGAATTTTAAAAAAGGTGGGGATTAAGTTAGGAATTAATTAATATAGGGATTAATTAAAAAAAAGTAAGAGCATTTTAATAATAAAAAATGAAAGAGTGGGAACCAATTTAAAATGGAGGGGGAACGAAGTAAAATGGAGGGGGGAAGATTAATTAATGTTTATTATATGGGGGGTATTAATGGATGGGAGAGAATTTTATTTTAAAATGGGATTATATAAAAATAAGAATGTGGAAACGAAGTTGTAAAAAAGGGAGGGGAATTTTAAAATATGGAAAGGGGCGGAGGGGGGCTTTTATTAATGGAGGGGGCGTACATACATTTAAAAGGATAAAAAAACAAATTTAAAAGAAAGAGGAGGCCGTATTATATTGGGGGGGAGGGATATTTAAAAAAACTGGGATGGGACGGATTGAGCGATGGGAGGGGGACGCAGAGTGGGGAGAGCTGTGCGTGGCAAGGGAACGACAGAGGGGAATCGAATGGCTAGGAGCTGCCGTGGTTTGAAAGGGGGGCGTTGTGTTGACGCAGAGCTGTAAGGAGAGGTCGACGCAGGGTGATGGGGGGCCGGGTAGGGCGTAGGGGAGAAGAAGTGTGCGGGCCGTAGTTTGGGGAGGCCGTGGGCCGTGGGGTAGCAGGGTAGGCGGGTAGGGTATGAGTTTAATGAGGGAGAGCAGGGATGAGTTTAATAAAATTTAAAATTATAAATGGGAGGGACGTGAAGGGGTGTTGAGGGCGGATTGTGAGTGCAGAGGGCTGTAGTGTGTGAGGAGATGGGTAGAGGAGAGGGCCGAGCCCTGTTCACAGTATTTTTTTTTTTTAATTTTAATTTTATTTTTAAATTTAAAAACAGCAGAGAAGAAGACTTTGCAGAATAGCAGCAGAATTTTTTTTTCTTTCAAATATATAACAGAATGGACAAAGTGCAGAAATGAGGGCAACAGTAGAATTTTTCCAGCAGCAGAGAAACCCAGAATTGCAGAATTTTCCAGATTATTTCAACAATAAAACCCAGAAATCTTTCTCAGGAAATGTGGCATAATTTCTCCAGTAAAAAACTCACAAATTTTTCTAATAAAAGCCAGAAACTTCTACTTCGGAAACCCTCTTTAAACAGTGTTTTCCAGCAACTCTTCAATGCAGAAATTAATAGAAATTGCAGGAAAAATGAGAATGAAAACCTTCAGATGGGCAGTGCTGCCTTTCTTCAAAACCACTGCTGCTCTTCTTCAAAACAAATTCTGAATGTCGTCCCTTTCTCCAAAACCACTTTCCTCGAATGTGGCAAAAACTCCGTCATAGAACTTGAGGCCGCAAAAATTATCAACAATCCCCCCCCGTCTTGATACCATGTTAAACACTATGTTGAAGCACATGTGGTATGAGGAAGATGAGCACACACACAAGAGACTCAACTCAAAATGAAGGATAAGCGTGAGGTTTTCCTATTTTCCATTATACAAAGATGTACATTTATAGTACAATGGTGTGACTCTTGGTTTCATATTCCAAGGTCACTTGGACTCCATTGTGACTTTTCGCATTCCACACCTACCCATGTAGGATTAGGTGTTCCAACACTTTCGCTTTTAGAATGTGTGAATTTCTTGCCCACTAGTTACTGTTCATAAAAGCACATGGATACCACGAGCACATTTGTCCACTCGCCATATGCAATTGATACGCCAAAGATCCCTCACTCATCAGTAAATTGTGGTAGAACTATTTGAATTTTTCTCATTCCCTATCTAGTAGCACAATTCCATTGTTCTCATAGCTGGGCTCTTGTATCCTTTGGGGGGATTCGTTGATGGCCTTAACCATAACATGCCAACATGGGGAAGGAGTTACATTGAATGGTATGCCACAAGCATAGAGAAATTACACCACTTTGGCGTCCACTTTATCCCTACCACCAATATCAAGGAAATCTGCTATTGTACTTCTAGATCTAGAGGCTCTAGAACCATGAGGAGATGGAGATGTACTGCTGCCAAATTGCATAATGCATCTGATGATTAAATCTTTTGTTTTTTATCATGCTTTCTTTGTGCAACTTCCTCTATCTTAATGTAGTTCGGTCTTTCTTCCTTTGATATCATAGGTTAAATTGAGATCCCAATGACACTCTTATTGTATTACTCTCCTTTACCCCACAAATATGTCATACACAAGTATATGAAATGGTATAAGGTTTTCTTGATGACATTCATGGTGACATAAAAGTTTATTGGTTTTACCACCTTCCTCCCCTCAAGTTTTATCACTTATCTCCAGAAGGGGGTCAATGAAGCTTTTCTTCCCTCATTTCCCTCTTCATTGTCACTTTCATCCCCCAACTTTTCATCATCTATGAACATTGTGTCGCTATGGGTATGATCACTATCATTTTCTTCCATTACTTCTTTTTGATGCCTATGCCCCACTAATGCCATGAGAATAAAAAATGGAATGATAAACTTGAAGGTGACCATATTTTTCAAGCCTTAGGGGGAGGAGTGGGAAAGAGTAGGAGAAGAGGAAAGAACCACAAACAATCAACGCAAGGAAGTGAGAAAGTTGGCGTTTGGGCTTACCTATTTAGCTCTTGAGATAGATGGAAACCTTTATTCTCTCGTTGAAGCTCCTCTTTGCTCATGCCTATGCCACCAACTTCACCTATGCAGGAGCTTAAGTTCAAATCATGCCGAATTTGAAAGATGCCTTAAAAATTCACTGAACCTTTATACATGTTTGACAATGTGTTCAACATGGTTTGAAAGGTGGAAGATTGGTGGTGGGCGCATGAAAGACTTGGGAGGATGGAGGGGGAGATAATGTTGCCTTGCACAATTTTGTTGTTGTTATTGGTGGGTGTAACGAACAAATTTCGTACTTCACAATAATTTTCAAAACACTAGGAATATGAAGACATCCATTGAGGATATATATATATATATATATATATATATATATATATATATATATATATTGAGTAGTGTATAAAAGAATTGATATGAGATATGATGATATGGATACAAATGAAGTCTCACCTATATATCTAGGCAGGTGCCCCCTTCATGAATGGTCATGTCCTTAAAGACATTCCTCTTCTATACTAATCACTAGTTAATTAATCATTATTATATATAGTTGATTCATAACATTGCTTTCCTCTTTAGAAAGCTTTGTCCTCAAAGCTTATTGTTGACAAGGCATGTCATCTGTTTCTTGTCTTGTAATCTGTTCGCATGTTTACAAATTCTTGGAGTTGTCATATTCGTTGATACAAGATGATAGGATCCTTGGAGTGATAAGTAAAATTGTTGCACTGAGAAAGACTCTGACCATCCTAAATTAATTTTCTGTGGAATCTTGCGGTTATTGGATACTTCGTGTGAATTGTTATCACAACACTGGATTGCACTGAGATTAGTAGTCTTCGGAACATAAGTTTGTTGTTTTTTTTTCTGGGTGATACAAATATGCAGACTGATTGAATTGTCTGCTCTTGTGATTTAGATGTCGATAAGGAGTTCTTGTGGTTTGATTTTCCCCTATTTTGCGTGTAGCAATTTCCCGACTTCAAATACTGAAGTTGTTGAGTTGGTTACAAAATCTTCATTTTGAATTTTCATCGTTTGAATTACAACATTGAAATATGTTTTAACTAGCTTGTCAACTTCTTGAGTTGTGATATTCAACTTCTTGTCCTTCTTAAGTTTCTTCATTTTTGTTAGTGGCGATTTTGTTAACTTCCCTTTGCAAATTTTGAATTGTTTTTTTACTTTCTTGAAAAATTACCTTTGAGATATCTTGTATGTCTTTTAGGATTTGTGAATATGATTTTAGCGTAATATCCTGTAGTGTTATTTTTTTCTTCTTGTAGGAAAATTTCAAAAATTTCATCTTCATATTTAGAATCAAGGACCCTAGAGTCTCCATCTAGGGTGAACCCAACATAATGTCACCTTGTTTGCTACATAGGGATCGAACTGAGAATTGCGATATAAATGTATAATCCCCAATGTTTATTTGTAAGTTGGTTATGTCATATTGTTTTTTATCCCAATGGTCTAATTTTTCGATTACATTTGATTCGGGAATTACCAATTGGTTAGCAAGGTTAGGGTCCATATAATTTTTTCTTCGGTGAAAGAGATAGAAATAGTAATATCTTTTCCTGCAAGAGTCCCCTTAATTCTAAATAGCACTAGAGCATAGCTGGGTGAGGTTTCTGAAAATCTTCCACTGCCAATCTCCATTTTACTTTTTTCAGTATGAGCTTAGTGTTCAAAAATAATCCCATTAAATAAACTTTGAAATAATTTCCAAAAAATTTAAATTATCCCCTTTTTTTATTTAGTTCGAAATATACATGATATATTTTATAGGGTCCCTTTTTTTCGTTAAATTCACTAAATATGTATATATAGTCTTTATAATTTGTATCCTTCACTTCTTGTATTATTAGTGGTTTTAATGGATAGCACTAAATGAGTTAATATTCCTTGTTAATAGATTTAATGGATCAAGCACGATCGTACGAGAGCATGAATTTTTTTGATTGAAAAAATTTGTATGAATGGATGACATTGGAAATGAGGGAGGTAAGAGGTGGAAAGACTGTAGCAACACGTTACGGGTTTCAAGTAGTTGTGTATTTTCACTGGAGCAACGACGATAGTTGGCTGAGTGGGATCAACATGTACTGTGTCGAGCGACTGACGAGCTGGCTCTTAAAGAGTTGAACGATAGGCAGAAACAGCTAAGTCAACTTTCTGTAGGGAAAACAGGGCTGCAACGTAACCTGTGGCGTTGTAGGACTGGGTGGCCATAGTACGGTGTCTCGGCAAGGGTGGCGTGCGAGAGAGATGTGGTTGTTGGGTGTTTGTAGTTGTAGTTGCTTGTGGCGATCGTTAATAAGGACCCGATCATAGAGTGTAGGGTTTTGTTTTATTTTATATATATATATATATATATATATATATATATATATGTATATTTGTTTGTTTGTTAAAGATATGTACTTTTTTAAAATTTTTTTAATTGCTTTTTATTTTTATTTTTATTTTAAATATCTTTGAATTTTTTTCTTTCTGAATAAATATATTTTATTTTGATTTACTAATTTTTTTCTCGTTTTCTTAATATAATTTTTTTTTTCTTTGGACTTTATATATATATATATATATAGCCATTTTTTTAAAATTCTATTTTCCTTTTTTATTAAAATTAGGCAAGGCCTTGACGACAAGATGGAGAATCTCCAAAACTGTATGGCGAATGCTTCAATCACAATGACAATGAAGTCGACAATAGGTTGATGGCCAGAGGTCGACAATAGGTTGATGGCTAGAGGTCGGATCAGACTAGCTCTGTGCAGCAGTTGAGCAGCCAGAGGATTGAACAACTTTGATACCAATGTAAAGAACAAAGTTCCAAATTCACAATAATTTTCAAAACACTTAGAACACGAAGACATCCATCGAGGATATATATATATATATATATATATATAGTTTTTAATTATTATTATTATTTTTTTTTTTCCGAGGAAAAAATCATAATTTTATTCAACTTGTAAACAAGGAACAAAATTACATTCTGTAGATGCCATTAGGCATTTGATCATGTCTATCTATCGGCTAATGCACAGTAAAAGAAAAACTGTAAACTTACATAATTTTGTTGGGGGCTAAGTGTGATAATAATCACCTAACTTCCCCTTTTTTCCTTTTTTTTCCTGATCAATTTTTACTATTGCCAATTGATTTTCACCTTCCTGCACAAGGAGTTCTTTGTCTAAATCTGAACTCTTACATACATGGGTTCTTTTTATACCCCCTGATCCCTTTTCAATAAGTGTATCCTCTTTCTGTTGCTTTGATTTCTGCTAATTCTATACCCTTCTGGATGTGAGTCATGATTCCTGACGGGTCCCAACTCCTTCGCCTGCCTGGCTGCCATGTTGTGCTTGAGCATCCATATTTGGAGAATTTTCCACGAGCTCTTCTCCATCCTCATAACTATTAGGTACTTTCCATCCCTTTGATTTGCAGGCCTGTCTCTTTTTCTTTTTTGAGATCGTTTTTGTCTGTGGGCATGTGTTCTGTAGGTGTCTTGTTTGAAAGCAAATCCAACTTCTAAATGCCATATTCTCAAAATCTAGAACTAGGGTCCACTGAAAGTTTTCATGTTTTAGATGAATACGGTTAGGTAGACTTTTACTAAGGTCTATCTCCACCTAAGAAACCAGATTCGTGCCTAGGCCCTCTCGTGTCTCGAATCGGGCGAATCATACACAATTCAGTCGGATTCGTGTCCTTCCGATCATGTCCGATCGAGACATGAGAATCAGGACACGAATCTCGAAATTTAAAGTGTTGCAGTAAGAAATGCTATTAATTTATGAAATGAATGTTCAGAGTTTGTTACTGATTCAACCCATTTGTAATTTGAAAATGCATGAAAGCTTTTCATTGTTTTTTAACAAAAACCACCGTGCCCTTCACAAAAGTGAAGAAAACTGTTTCTTTTTATTGATGCTGTTTATCTAAACGTTTCTGCTCTCGCTTCAACCTCTAAAGCCATTTATGTGATAGATACCAAGGTTTTTTATTAAAATTCATACTTGCAAATGTACTTTGTAACAATGCAATTTCACCAATAAATTCTAACCATAAATTGGGACCCGAAGTACTAAATCATTATCTTCATTAATTAATAATCATAGTTTTAAGCATAGCTAAAGCCTAAAGCATACATTACGGAGATAATGTCAACTTCAGAATACAATAATGTCAGCATTAGCCTTTTCAGGAGGAGATTTTCAGGGACTTTCACTATAATTTTCATAACTAAATAAATAACATTTCTTTTATTTGAATCCTGAAATTTAAACTTAATGAGAAAACTATAGTATCTTGTCTTTCTCCTATTGGATCATTGATGAATATGTCACAGAGTCACAATTGTATTTGTATGCATAATTTTACTTTGTATCTTTGTAAAACTTATATCTAGATGAAATTGAAGATCTATGTTTGAACTTTGAATCAATGAATTTGTATCATGAATGAGAATTTGTGTAAGAAATATATATATATATATATATATATATATATATATATATATATATTTTTAATAAAATAATATATAACGTGTTCTAAAGTGTCCCTATTCCGGGGGGTCAACGTGTCCATGTCCGACACTCGAATCCTTGTGTCCTGTGTCCTCGTGTCAGGTGACTTAGATCTCCACACAAATTCTGGCATATGTAAAGAGAACTTTTTATGCTCTTTCAATGTCCATTTTGAATTTTTCAAGAGAATTCCCAATATCTTTTAGGACTTGATGGTGCCATAAAGGGAAAGGGAGATTGGGTAACCCAAATCAACATTGTAGTGACCACCATGCTTGTAGCATCAAATTCTAGGAACTATGGGGTAATAAAGAGCCCAACACTATCCCAAAACCATGGCCCATCATTTAGGACTTGCTCCCTGGCTTTCTGCGTGTCAAATGAACTATGAAGAAACCCTTGGAACATAAGTTCACAATTGGTTGTCCAAGAAGAATATACCCACTGATGTAAGTTTTCTGTTCTCGGCTAGAAGCCATTAAATTTTCATATTAATATTATAGAATGTAGATCAACAAAAATCGATTTTACCTCTGGGCGTTTAACGTCCATTGCTGGTCCTTTTTTCGCTTGTTCGACTAGGTAAGGTCCTTGCATATTTTGGATCTGATCTGCAAGAATGTAAGCCTTCCCCTTCATTGCATTCTTGAATGGCACTGATCCATTAGGGTTTGTAGCTCCACCCTGCATGCTCAAATTTAATTTTATGGTGGAATCCTTTGTCACACTATAATCTCTCAATTGGAAAGAATCTTGGAGCATTTTTCCTTCATA
Organism: Pinus albicaulis; assembly: GCA_034641835.2. Lineage (NCBI taxonomy): Eukaryota > Viridiplantae > Streptophyta > Pinopsida > Pinales > Pinaceae > Pinus > Pinus albicaulis. Next base: position 610,083,185 of record CM076580.1, read on the forward strand.
TAACAAAAATTGAAGAGTTGCTGGTATTCCCAGGCCGTTTTGGATGCTTTGCTTAAGGTATTCCACTAGATCTAGGCCCCAGATCAAGAGGATAGATGTCTTCCCATAAGTTTTTTTTGAGGAAAATCTGGTATTTTTCTTTCTTTGTTTGTCTTTTGCCCATATTTGGAGATAAAACATAGAGAGGAGACCCATAGGAGGGCAGATTCACTTTTGTGAGGCTGATCTAACACTGGATTTGAAATGCTAGCCTCCCTTTCATGAAACACCATTATTGAAACTTCTCGCGGCAACTTTCCTCTTAAACCCACTTAGTCACAACTGCTGATACACTCCAGCGCCCAAATCGAGCTACAAGACCAGTACCATCATGCGACTAGATCGATACGCAACCACACCCCCCTACGCACACATCTCACAACTCCTCGCGTATACCATTTTTGTTGACGAGATTTCGCTCTTTGTTGTTGTTGTGTGTGTGTGTGTGTGTTGCGAACATCAACATCAGGATAAAATCGACAACGGTCCGTAAAACCAAAAAAGTTGTAAAAATCAGGAAAATATTGGTAAAATTTGGTAAACATCGACAAAATCAAGATACCAACAAAATATCGGTAAAAATCAACAAACATCGGCTAGGCCAAAAAATCGTGATTTCGAGATAAAATCGGGATGTTATCGAGATGTTTGCAGCACTAATTTTATATATATATAATTATAATTGTTACATTAATATATAAATTTATATATGTATTAAAATTTATTTATGTTGTAAAATTAAATATAAAATATCTTTTTAATAATATATAGAGTATACTTTGTTGAACTTAATGTCGAGCTTCACCGAAATTGATTTTGTCTCAATGGATTTTTGTCGAATTTCATTGGAGCTGAATTTGAACATGAACATGAACTAGGTGACTATGGTTCACTTCTCCAAGCTCTACTTTGCTGTTTCATCCAAACTCCTCCTTGCTCTCTTCACTTTATGCTCAAGCAAACAAAGATGAAAGAATGAGGAACAGGGAGGGGGAAGAGGTAATTTGTATTCATTCTCGCTACGCCTAAACTGTAAACCTACCCTATGTACCATTTCTGCCTAAAATTAGATTTTTTATTTTATTTTATAAAATTTCATTAATGTGCGGGAGTGATCGCCCCTCCATCCAGTCAAGAGTGGGTTGAGGGTGTACAGGAATGCCTTGGGAGTGCACTTCTTGGCTATGGAAGTGTCAGGGCAGTGTCACACTCCCAAATTGGTCGGGAGTGTCTCAAAATCGTTGGGAATGCACTCCTGGATTTTGAGAGCATGCTCCCAGGGGCACTTCCTCTTGGAGCGTGGTTCCAGGTAACACTGTGCTTACCACCTGCTGAAGTTGTCTACCTGGCTCGGTGGGTCAACCATAGGACCTCCAACGTTGCTCGGAGCTGACTGCTGCATGAAATGTTTGACACCTTTAGGAACCTCCTGACCAACCCCCTGCCCCCCTCCTGACCTGAAAGGTGGCCTCCTTGGCGACCTGGACCGAGGAACCCAACTTGCCTGTGTAAGCCATTGATCATGAAGCACCTCCATCACCTGAATATTGGATAGATTCTGGCGGGGACTGTTCCAGATGAGATGATCCTGCACTTGGTCAGCAATATAGGTACTTGACAAATCCAAAATTCATATAACAGACCACGTACTCTCAGATTCCATCAAAAGTTGTCACTGAAATGAATGGAGCTAGATTCTTCAAATCAATTTCTACATATACTCTCAGATTGTTCTGGAAAGAATCACGCCTACCATTTGGGATCAAAACTGTAGCAATCTTTCTGTGTCTTCCAGTTTTCTATGTTCTTCAGATACAATGGAAGATTAATGCAGCTACAGTAGCAGGATTTGAAACACTCTGAACCTTTGTTTCACCTGTCATGGCATCTCCACATTTGTCATCATCCAGGTTTGGTACCCTTAGCATGGGCTACTAGCCTACTACTAACTACCATAAACATATATGGCTGAGGAAATAATGCCCTTTTATTCTGTATATGCCTTCAGTTTCCTACAGAAAACAAGCTATTTTATCATTTAACTAGTTAAGTCAGATGGTTGATCTGTTCCACCGGCCTGTTTTCCGAAATGAACCTATAAAGAGCCATTCTTTTTTGTGAAGATTGATTTCCTACTTGGAGTAAATATGTGCACTTCAAAATTCCATTTCATTAATAATCATTGTGGTAACAATGGTCTAAGAATGTAGAACTTGTATTTTTCATGAGCATAGCACAATTAGCTTGTATTTTTTTTAGCACACTGGAAAGAAATAATCATACTATTATATATTTGTTACCAAAAAAAATGTTATTTACATTCATCTTAATCATCTTAATAGTTTTGTAACAGGATTGTATGCCCAACTAGACTGAAAATGGAATTAAGATGAGTTTCTTCAGTTTAAGTAATGATTTGACAAAGGCTTGGCTTAAAGAGTAAAAGTATAAATATTGAATTTTCAACTGTTGGTTGGACAGGTTGCATCTGATCTTATAGTTTCTATGAACTTTGAAGCACCTATTTTTTGGTGTGCAGTTACATCTTAAAGGGATGATCTTTGCATAGTTATTGCAGTAATGGATGCTCAAGGGAGAGACATTTGAATACACTGTTAGACATTCATATCTCAAGTATTTGTTTGGTAACGGTAGCTTTCGTGTATATGTATGGGTGGCAGGTGCTTGCAGTAGCTGTGTATAATCACTACAAGCGGATATTCCACGAGTCTTTGCAGAAAGACGGTTGCAAGGGCTTTTCATCGGATGGGTATCAAATATCATAGCTTGATTTAAATTCCATGCAGACAATTTTCTGCATTTTATATTGATTTGATTTTTTTTTCCCTGCAAAAGGTGTCATTAGACTGCATTTCTCTACTTGTTTTGTGGGGGTAGTTGGCTTACTGAGATTTTACTATTAGTTAAGATTAAACACTTATATAAACATGGCAGGCTTGGTGTATCAGACGCGAGTCCTCCCGGAGAAGAAGCCCAGGAGAGTGATATGGTGGAGCTGGAGAAAAGCAATGTTCTACTCTTGGGTCCTACCGGCTCAGGTATTATTTGTTTCCTTTATTTGAGAATGCTGCAAAGAAAGTTTATTAATTTAATCTGTTTAATTTAAACTATTGATGCAATGATCTTTGGTTGGTTAGAAAGATTGTGGCTATATGATAACATTCTAGTTAATTTTTACTAAATGGTTCACTCATAGCTCTCTTGCCCTGTAAGGACAGGGAAGACACTGCTTGCAAAAACTCTGGCTAGGTTTGTGAATGTGCCCTTTGTTATCGCGGATGCAACAACTTTAACACAGGTACATGCTATTTTCACTATTGTATTTGCTTATTAAACTGCCTGGGCCAAAGGACTTTGGAAATTGATTTATGTATTAATTTGCTAAGACATGTCTGTTTGCTATGAACTAGTTTGTGCATGGAGATGCTTTTCTGTCTAAGCCTCTTCCCTCTTGTTTTCAATTTGCCTGATTCTTTATCTTTCATCAGTTTTCTCTTGACCTTGCAATATATTTGCTTTTTGTTTTTTTTGTTTCACTTTCCTTATAGCAAATTATTTTGTTAGGTGCATATACACATACATCAGATAATTTATTTCAACATTTTAACTGAACAACAGCCAGCTGTTGAAGTAATGATTAGTCAACTATTTAGGGTTCCTATTGCTATCAGTATTATGAATATGATTATCAATTGGGTTTCGTTCCATCTAAGATAAGGTCCTTCAGGATCAAGCATTGCCATAAATGGGGCTAATATGATGAAGGTGACTGCTCATAAAGAATACAAAAGAATCCTAAGAGACAACCTAAGTCACCTAGTTCGAGTTTGTATTTGGATTCCACAACAATGAAATTAAAAAAAAAATGTTAAACCAATTTTTGAGATTGCCTATTAAATTCAAAATTATTTAATAATAATAATAATAAAATAATCAAAATTGATTTTTAACTATATATTATATACAAACTATTATACAGTACATATATTGAACCTTATATTATTTTATAAACCTCATTATTTATTAAAAGGTTATGTTAATAATGATGATCATCCCATCTTATTATTAATAATAATATGCATCATATCTTACAGAGACCAAGATGCAATAAGTGGAAACCTATAATAATACACATCCAAGCCTCGTATTGATAAATAACAGTATATTATGGAAAATTTGTACCTTCTTACAGATCAACAGTTGCGCATGTGCAGCGAAGCATCCTATGGAAGGTGTGTTGATCAATTGTAGAAAGCCACATTGATGGTTGAACGGACTGTTGGTATTCCTATGTCTTTAATCGTGAGCAATAGGACACTGTGTTGACAGTGAGAAGTTCACAGCTGTTGGAATATTTGTTGTCACAGTTGAGGAAACAAATTTCTGGATGAATCATTCTAAGATGCAATTAATCCTAAATTGACACTTGAGACCTCCTTGATTGCTCATTAAATACCCTTTTCTAAAGACCCCTGGTGCCCTTGTGTGAGACTGTGCCGAATTTACCATAAGTTCAGTGAAATTCATTTCTTATTTGGAAGTCCACTGAAATTAGAACTCCATGCTTCAAATCTGGCGAATCTGCTGATTTAGGAGACACCATGGGACATTCTGCAACATAAATGATAATATCATTTGGCAGTCAAAAGTCCATAGGATCAAAGAACATCACCTGTCTTTAGCTTGTCTCTATCTTTTCTCACTAACGTTAGTTACTAACATCAGTGATTGATGTTCCCATTTGAGCATTATTGTGGGGGCTGTATGTCAAGGCCTCTGGAACATTGTTTCTTTCAACAGTCTGTGTGATGTCTCTTTTAAGTTCTATCACAAACATAGTGGCATATTGCTATTAGGATACATGCTTTCTTTTCAATTATATATCTTTAGGCTCTCTTATCAGAGTTCTATTCATTTACCATGAATTGGGGATTTTTTTCCAAAGAAAATAGTCATTTCTATTGTATGGACATTACATTTAGTATATATGCTTTCTGCATGTACATTCTTCATGGACCACTGTCCCATATTTTTGCTTCAACTTAAACAAAATCACTAAAATGGTCCCTTAGTACTCCCGAAAAGGAGCTGTGCACCATGTTGAAAAGTGTAACTAGGTTCGGTCTTCATAATGACTTGTAATTATGAATTTATGTAATGAAGAGACAAAGCTAATAAAATGTATTTTGTAATACTTGTCTCATGGGTTTCATGAGCAATGAGTTTTTATTATAGGTCAAAGACTTCTTCTTGATGTCTTTAGGGATTTGTCATCTTGTCATAATTATCATAAGAGTTATGTATATGAAGTCATGTTACACCTGTGAAAGGACAAATTATTGATGTAATTGTATGCTCCGAGACCTTCTCACTAAGCTCTGAAGAAGTCGGCTCAAGTGTGTTGAAGATCCACCATTAACAAGTCCGCCTAACTACAGATGGACATGTCAGTCTAGAGAGGGGAGACAGTCCCTATATAAAGAGTGGATTGCGGCCCTCATTACACCACCAAGTTTTCGGACAAGATCTGCAATAGAATGCGAGGATAAGGTCTGTATTTTGGTGAGAAGGAAGGAGACAGTCCAACGAAGAAAAAAGGCAGTAAAGTGAAGGAATAGAGGCTCTTTGTTTTGGGGTATAAGTCTGTAATAGAAGTCCGAAATGCAGTGCGAAAGGAGGGATATGGCACATAAGAGAAGCCTTAAAAGGCATGCTAAGAGAAGGTCAAGGTCTCAGTCAACCTACTCTGCAATCTAGTGCGTGAAGACGATTGTAATCAGTGCAAAGGTAAGCTTCGGTCTTGAGTTTATCCTCCAGAATAAACTCGGAAAAACACACAGCGTGAAGGGGGGTTTCTACAGTGAGAAAGAGACCTTAGCCTTGGGCATCAAGGGTACAGAAAGAAGGACCGAGAAAGAGTTTCTAGGAGGCAGAGCCTAGATCTAAGGAGAGATAGAAAGAAGCATATTGTCAAGGGCTAATAGACTAGGGACCGAGCTTTCCTAGCACTGGTGCAGTACAATGCATAAAAGGAAGATCAACATAAGGAGCCTAGAAGAGCAGTGACAAGCGTCTTGGAGGCATACTGATGTCAATGGTCTGTGTCATGCTTATGGTATTCGTCAATTAAAGATCTATAAGAAGAATTACTATCGGGTTTTCCTCTCAAAGAGTGAGAGGTTTTGGCCCCGACTTGAAAGCCTAAACATTGTGTCTCTTGTGCATTTGATATTTGACTTGATGAAAAACATAATAATCTAACGAAAATAAGATCTGTTGAGATTGCAACAAGATGATGAGCTTAGTGGAAAGAAGTCGCCTTCACTAAGTGGGCCCGCATGTTATTTTTGGCGCAAAGTCTATTTTTAGACATATGGATCATGTTCTATGAGTTGCAGGACGCTATTTGTGGATGGTTGGTCAAGTTGGAAAAAATAGATGGACTTCTATTTTTAGACATATTGGGTGGAATCTATTTTTAGATTGCTAATCTAAAAATAGATATGTCGAATATTATTAGCTCTTAATAATATTTGGACTATAAACATTATCTTATTCTCTTGGAGCACTTCAGTTAAGTGTAGAGATGTGGCACAGGAGCTTCAATATGAATGCACGCCATTCTGGTGCATGGAGCTATTGCATGATATCGCTTAGAACTCATGTGAGCGCAGTTTGGTGGAGTTGATTGAGAGCAATGAGTTAGGTTCTACTTATAACTAATCTAAGCATAGTTGAACTAGTTGTATTTAGTCTAACCTGATTAATACACTAGTGAAGAGTGGTGTGAATTAATTATTAATTAATTCACTAATTATAAACTCATTAATCAACTAAAGAATACATCGCTTAACTCTGGGCAGCATCAACAACTTCAGAGAGACCACGCAGATAGGTGAAAGAGCAAAGCTAATTATCACTTGACTATTAGCTTGCATGTTTTGCAACAATGAAGATTTAGAAGCCAATGAGGATTGCGTTAAAGATAAGCCGTGTGGTTCGGGTTATTTATGAGCCATCCTACAAATGTGACACGCAACAGAGGCCGGCCGACAGGGGCAGAGATTGGAGCATGTGTTTTGCTAGATCTAGCTTGATTAGTGTGTAGCAATTGGAGGTTGTGCTGAGAGCTTGTGAGGAGCTTTGTACAATGATTGTTACATGATCTCTATGACATATAATATACAGATAATTGGGGTTTTCAGCTTTAAGCTTTCCCATGAAACACTGCGTTCATATGTGTGAATTTTTAGGGTTTTAATGTGCGCATGCAATTGATTTTATTTCCGCATGTAATGATCAATGGTAGAAGAGATTCTGTATTGTGCATGAAGCTAAAATAGTGTGTGATTAGGAGAATCTCGGTGAATAATATATCAATTATTCAAATTTTCCTACATGGTATCAGAGCGATATTGATCATTGGAGCAATTGCAAAACATTGAAGCGGTTGAGTTTTGTGCTGGTGGAATTCGAATTTGCAATAGTGTTTTCTTGGTGTCGAAGTTGAGATGTCTTTCAACTATGATTAAGTATTGGAGTATGGCCCCTTGAGGGCAAATTAATTATATTGCATGGAAGGATAGGATGGAGGCGTGTTGGAGGACAACATGTTGAAGGAGTTCATGTATGCGTAAATTCCAAAACTCATTAAAGATGTCACGACGACGCATGGCAAAAGAAGAAAGCAAAGTGTCGAAGGATTCTGTTGGAGGGCGTGAAGGATCACATAGTGTCCAGCCTGCATGGTAAGGCTTCTCCATTCCTGATGTGGAAAGCCTTGATAGATTTATTCCAAAGCAAGAGCGACTAGAGGAAGTTGGCGCTCAAGAATAAACTCAGAAACATAAAGATGGAGAAAGGCGACAGTATGCCCAAGTACCTCACGAAGTTCACCCAATGCAGGGATGAGCTGGGAAGTGTGGGGGTGACTGTAGATGATGAGGACTTGGTGAGCTTGGCCTCCTCGGGGCTCTCCGAAGAGTCGGGCATTCCTATCGGGACCTCCGTCAATGGCCTGGAGAAATTGATGCCATGATGGGAGCGATTTTGGCCTGATCTTGTGCAAGAGGAGAGAAGGCGAAGTACTGTGGACGGATTTTCATCAAAGAACTCTCGATGAAGTGGAAGAGCAAGAAAGCTTCTTAATCCGTCGCGAAGGCAAGAAGCAGACATGTCCAAGGTGAAGTGCTTTTCACCGTCACCAACACCGACATTACGCTACTAGTTGTCCACATTAAGAAGAAAATAAGCAAAGCCGCCGGAGCCGCAAATGGAGAGGCCTTAGCCCTCGCAGCTTGAGCTAGATTTTTGGCCGACGCATGCTTGGTCTCAAGTGTGATGGGTTCAGTGTGGTTTCTGGACAGTGGTGCATCTTTTCACATGACAGGAGATCGAGATTTGTTTACTGATCTGGATGAGAAAGATCTTGGAGTGCACATCGAGATGGACGATGATGGTAGATACAGTGCGACCAGTATCGGTACCATTTCCTTTGAGAGGGAGTCTGGTAAACCCTTCGTATTGAAGGAAGTGATGCATGTTCCAAGATTGAAGAAGAATCTTATCTCTGTGGCGATGTTAGAAGACAAGGGATATGATGTTGTCTTTAGTGAGGGAAAGGCTTTCCTGCGCAGTAAGGCAACTGGTGAGACCCGGAGGATAGGGGTTCGAGTTAAGAACCTTTATCAATTGCAGGTAGATGGCTGCACAGTAATGGCAGGCAAGGCAGACGGAGTGGTGAGCCGAGATGATGGCGAGTTGTGGCACCGGAGATTGGGCCACCTTCACCGTGGAGCTTTGAAGATACTGCAACAGATTTCTACTGGGCTTCCTAAGGGTACTCTTGCGCAGTCAGATCAGTGCAAGGGATGTACCTTAGGAAAATTTGTGAAAGCCACCTTTCATGAGAAGGATAGTCGCGCCATGACGATCCTTAAGAGAATTCACACAGACGTGTGTGGACCTTTCTCAGTAGTCTCAGTAGCTTCGACAGCAAAGCACAGGTACTATGTGATATTTGTTGATGATTTTTCTCGGAAGTGCTGGATCTTCTTCATGCAAAAGAAGAGCGAGACATACTCAAAGTTCTGTGAGTTCAAGGCACTGGTTGAGAAAGAATTGGGGAAGCAGGTGAAGGCTCTTAGGAGCGACAATGGTGGTGAATTCATCTCTGGCGAATTCAAGGACTTTTGCAGCGCAGAAGGAATTCGAAGAGAGCTCATAGCACCTCATAACCCACAGCAAAATGGGGTTGCTGAGCGGAAGAACAAAACGATCGTGGGTGCTACACGGGCGATGTTGCATGATCAGGGCCTTCCCATACACTTGTGGGCTGAGGCATGCACACGGCAAAGATATGTGCAACCGCTGTCCTCACAGATACTTGGCATGAGTACACCCGAGGAGGCATTTTCTGGGTAAGCACTGGAGCATCTCCCATTTGGGAGATTTTTGGTTCACCTATTTACATTCATGTGACGAAGGATGCCAGAAGAAAAGAAGCTCGAGCCGATCACAGAGGTTGGGATATTTGTGGGGTACACTGATACACCCCACAACTATCGTGTGTATTTGCCAGACAGTCGCAAGACTGTTGTGCGACGGGATATCAAATTTCATGAGGAGAAAGCCATGAAGTGTTCGCTTGAGAGGGAGCCACACTTGCATGCAGATGAGGAGCTATTAGTTCCTAAGGATGAGTCTCAGGATGTGGATCATAAGAGGAGGTTCATGGAGTGGAAGAGACCACTCATGCAGCGCCAACCATCAGAGGACGGAAGCGCACTACAGAAGCTGAGCGACTGGCTCAAGATGCAGAGAGGGTTGTAGGAGCACCTACATCACAGCGCAGACAGAGACAGTCACCTGACCGGTATACTAGATACATGGCTCTTATGAGCAAGTGTATCATGACAGAGCCATCCTCTTTTGAGGAAGCTATGGAGGATCCCGCATGGGTAGATGCCATGGTGGAAGAGTATGATTCGATTGTCAGAAAAATTGCATGGGAGATTGTCCCAAGGCCATATGGGAAATCAGTGGTGGGTTCGAGATGGATGTACAAAGTGAAGCAAGCAGCTGACGAGAGTGTGGAGAAGTACAAGGCAATATTTTTTTCCCGAGGCTTCTCACAGATTGAGGGGATTGATTATGAGGAAACCTTTGCACCTGTCGCAAGGTATTATTCCATACAAACGATTCTTGCTCTCTCAGTGCAGATGGGGTGGCACATTCATCAGATGGATGTGAAGACTGCGTCTCAACCTGGGTGATTGAGGAGGAGGTACATAGAGCAGCCCCCGGGCGTTGCCTCGAGATCTCTGTGCCACGAGTCGCATGTGTGCAGTGCTCAAGAGAGCGTTGTATGGGTTGAAACAAGCACCTCGTGCTTGGTACACACGGATAAACAGTTATTTCACTGGACTTGGATTCTCCAAGAGTGAGGCGGATCCGAACCTATACCAGATTGTGGTGGAGGGTAAGTTGCTCATCATTGTACTTTATGTAGATGATTTGATTTTGACGGGTGATAAACTATTGATACATTCATGCAAGGCTGATCTTGCAAAGGAGTTTGAGATGAAGGACTTGGGCCTCTTTCATTATTTCCTGGGATTGGAAATTTGGCAGCGCAGTGATGGACTGTTTTTTTCTCAGGGCAAATATGCCTGAGAGATACTGGAGAAGTTCAACATGCATGGCTGCAAGCCTGTTGATACTCCTCTTCCTGGTGGATGGAGGAAGGAGGATGCTACTTCGGCGGAGGTAGTGGATGCCACTGTTTATCGACAGTTGGTGGGGTCACTTATGTATCTGGTCAATACACGACTCGACATATGCTATGCTGTTAACCAGCTTTCACAAACTATGGTTAAGCCTACCAAGCTCTTTTGGAAGGCAGGCAAGCATGTATTGAGATATCTCAGAGGCACATCGGGATATGGATCATGGTACAGATAGGAGGATGAGTTGAGGCGGCATGGCTTCACGGACCGGTATCATCATATCATAGATTGTGTGCAGCAGAAGATCATGTTACTTTCATACATTCCCACGGGGGATCAGGATGTTGATATCTTGACGAAGGCGGTCACCAGGAGCAAATTCGAATACCACAGAGGCAGGATAGGGGTGGTAGATAATCCTTATCTTGTTGAGAGGGAGTGTTGAGATGCAACAAGATGATGAGCTTAGTGGAAAGAAGTCGCCTTCACTAAGTGGGCCCACAAGCTATTTTTGGCGCAAAGTCTATTTTTAGACTATGTCTATTTTTAGACATATGGATCATGTTCTATGAGTTCCAGGATGCTATTTGTGGATCGTTAGTCATGTCAGAAAAAATAGATGTAATTCTATTTTTAGATATACTGGGCGAAATCTATTTTTAGATTTCCAGTCTAAAAATAGATATGTCGAATATTATTAGCTCTTAATAATATTTGGATAAGGTTACTTGGAAGCGGGAGCGAAGCGCGGAGCGCCATTTTTAAAAGTTTCCGGGTCCGGAGCGTTTTCGGGAGCGTTTTTATATATATATATATATATATATATATATTTTAATATTTTTTATATTTTTTATATTTTGATGCATATATGTCAACAAAAACATGTAGAATGATGAATTAGACATAAAAACATAGATTGAATCATATAACATCAATCATCTAGAAGTTATAATCTTCATCAACCACGCCCACAAGTTGGAAGCATACAACATATTGACTCTTGAGTCTCGCGAATCATCAATCTGAAGGTTTCAAGCTTTCAAAATTCAATATGTAACATTTATCATCATTGATTTCAAATTTCAATATCTAACATTTATCATCATTGATTCATTGATTTCAAAATTCAATATACATTTATCATCATTGATATATAACATTTATCATCATTGATATATATCATTTATCATCGTTGATTCATTGATTTCAAAATTCAATATATAACATTTATCATCATTGATATTATATAACATTTATCATCATTGATTCATTGATCACCATATAACTTTCATGAAGCATCATATTCATAATTCATAATGACTTGTAAACAGTAAAGGTTGTGGAGTAGCTACCACAATTGGAGACGCGGAGAGGAGACCGAGTGGAAGCGTCCACTCAAGCAGATAAATCTATGACGGGGAAATTTCGAGCTAGATGGGAAGAGGGAGCAGCCATACCTCGAGGTGTAAGGTGGGGTTATGTGTAGACATAATCCCAAGATAAGAAATTTGGGCAAGGTCCATTGAGATGGCGTGTCTCATGGATCGAACCTGGCTACGAGGAGCCCACAATACAACAGTAGTAAGAAGGATCAGTTAGATTGATGTAGTCACATGTCAGCAAGACAAAAATCAGAGTGACAGATGTCAAATACTGGAGCACAAATAGAGTTAGCAACAATTCAAAGGGCACAGATGCAGATGTCAGCAGCAGTGCAGAGAATCCAGTACTAGACAGGTGTAGTAGCTAGCAGCAGTCAAAAGACTCTGATGACAGATGCATTATACTGATTCAATTGTTCAGAGGCTATTCAGTTTCAGGATTTGCAGGTGCAAACAACACTAGAGAAGTGTAGCATGCAGAACATTCCAAAGGTACCGGATGGGGATAGATTGAATTCCTTTCTTGTTGAGAGGGAGTGTTGAAATTTGCAACAAGAAACAGTGAAATTGGCGACTAGAAAGGACAAAAAATAATGCACACACACTGGTGAGGAATTTTGATGTACCAAGAGTGAGGAATGTGAGGTGTCTCATTTATTTTTCCTTAAATAAATTGGACAATAAATTGTAATTTCGTCTCATAACAACTTGCGTCAATTAACTAAGTCATGATGATTGAGTTAGCTCAAGAAATTTGATTTAAGGTGATCGAGGTGGATATTGGTGGCCACCTGCCTATTTCACTTGGGCCCTAGCCATTGTCTCTTTCAATTTTTTAGTTTCCTTAATTATAGCACAATTTACTATTTTTGTCAGTTTTTCAGGTCTTGAACTTTCGAAGCCGTTTTGAGGCCCCAAACGATGTTTTTTGGGCATGAAAGGTTTGGCAATTTCATAGAAATCATACTAGTGGTTGTAGTCCTCGGAGAGATATTTCTAATGAGGTATCATGTGCGTCAAACGAAGATCATATGACCAAGTTACGACCCCGGGAAGTTGGCTGCCCAACTAACCCCAACGGGGCCCATAAAATCTTGGTGTTACATCTCCTCAGGATAGGGTTTTGGTTGTTTAGGGTTTTATCTTATTTTAAATAATAAAAAGACCCTTGATCCTTATTGTAACACAGTTTAGAGGAACATAACTATCAGTTGTATTTATAGAAAATTTCCCATGTGCAATTATAAAGTCATTGGGATGCCATGATGGATTGTGCAATCAAGGAAGGTTTATTTTCCTAATTAATATGGAGATAATTCCATAGGAATTGCGTGAGCAAGGCAGGCTGAGAATTGGCTAAGTATTAGACCGATTTTTCCTAGATCAGCAGGAGACAATTGGCAGAGTGTTGGAGAATCTCAAGAGAGATTAAGCATTGTATTGTTTCATGATTCCTTGACTTAATAAAAAATAGAGATAGAGGGTTTTGAGCAGTTGCTTCCCCAGATACATCTTGTGTTGTGCAATTGATAGCTTGTTTCTCTTACTTATATGTGATTCTGCAATTGTGTTTTGTTTCCACAAATTGTAGGAAGGATTTGGTATCTTGTTTTAGTACATGATTAAAAGATTAGATTGAATCTCGTTGGTTAGATTTTATACATGAAATAGAAGAGAGGGTTGATACCATCTTACCTTGTGGTGGTTAGTAGGCCGCAAGGTCTGTGATAAAGACCAACATAAAGGGAGGAGGGCTTGCACTGTAATTTAGAGCCATAACAGAAGTCGACGCAGGCGTAATATTGACTGAGTTAACCCTAGTTTGAGGGTCAACATCAAATTTCATGTCAAGATTCAGTCAAAGAAATGCCCAGAATCTATGGATCCATATGAGCTAGGTCGAGTCCCTTATGGAGGCAAGAGTCATGTTTTTTCTATGTGTGGATAGGGTTTGTTCTACAACAATTAGAAGTACATAAATATAATGCCCTAGTTAGGACAGTTTCCTAGCATGTTTAGTTCATAAGGTATGACCTTAAGACTGTGAAAAATTTGCGTAGAAGAAGATGGGTTGTGACCCTTAGAGCGAGGTTTATTTATGCAATAAAGACCACAGATCTGGAAGATGGTTTGCAGATTCAGTATCTGTGGAGACAACAGATCCAAAGGAGGGTGGAACTTGAGCAGAAGATTGAGCATGCAGAAGAAATGTGCCATATGAAGAATGGATTGACATGCAGAGGAGTTGATTTTGGTGGAATTTCCATAGAGTTTTAGACAAAGATCTGAAGAAACCTATAAAAAATTAGTAAATGGACTGTTAGTGGTTGATTTTTGACCCTAGTTTAGTCATCTACATATTGTTAGAAGTATGATAAGAGGAGTAGTTCATATTTGTTCATAGATTGGACAACAAAGATCAAATTTTCGATACACAAGAACAATGATCTTGAGAGGACTCAAACCATTGTTAGGTGGCAGATTTGAAGAGCCCTAGATGAAGACAATATTGTGGGCCCTAGATCAGTAAAAAGAATTGATTATGGTTGGGCAGATTGATGGTAGGCCAAGTACAGTTGGAGGGTTGTTAGGTTACTGTCAAAGAAGAGCCCCGACTCTTGTTCTGGTGAAGGACAACAAAATTGGTAGAAGGGCAGGTGTATAGGGCCTAAGGATGTGCAAACTTTGAAGGACTAAAGTAACATTCAAGTGGACCAACCAACTAGCCCTAGTTCACTATATTGTAGAGGATTGATTAAGTGAGAAGAAGGGCAGCCTCCATAGCCCTGGACTTCTCATCTTGGAGCTGTAGTATGGAAAAAGTGGGCATACCAAAGAGTTGTTCACAAATGGAATTGTGAACAACTTGTTACCACTCAAACTAGTAGTGGATCTAAAAGGGGTTCCTAAGAGGGAAACTGCTAGGATAAGGGAAACGATGGAGGCTTAGCCCATTGTCACCATAGCTAAGGATCCTTTCTCTTCATGGACTTTCATCGATGGGTGGAGTCCCGGTAGTTTAGGAAGTCACTTGTAGAGTATAGGTCAATGAATAGGTGAGAAGTGACCCTCGAAACCCTTTCTCTAAGATAAAATAAAGAGTGGGACTTGCTTTCCTTTTAAGTAAGGGAATTATCTTCTAGGGAGAGAGGAGGGGGATTGAAGGGTTGAGGGAGAAGAATAAGACTTATGAAGGAAGTTCTCAATCCCTAAAATCCTTTGGGAACTTGGATTCCCAAATGGTCCTTAATGAAAGGCCTTTGACACCAAATGGGACCACACGGGGCCAAGTGGACCCAGCCCAGGTTCGGGGATGGAATTTAGCAACCAATGATGTTCCTATCCTGGACAAGGTGAGGGGAAAGGATCAGACAAGAGTTTTTACTTCGATAGGTCAAATTGATCCTACTAGGTTCTATCCTTGGGAACACCTAGGCAAAACTTGATCCTAGAGCTAGGGTTTGAGGTATCTGAATATTCCACCGTCAGAATTGGCCCAAGTTCTGAGGAGAGTGAGGGTACCCAACAACGCATCTACCTCTAGGAGATAGAAGTTTTCCTCTAGCTAGATTCCTAGGAAATTGTTGCCCTATGTGACCTAATGGGGCTAGACCTAGGGAATGTGAAAATTTTCTTTAACTCTAAATCTCCAAATTCATCAAATTATATCCTGTATTCAAAATTGATCCTCTATGTTAGCCATTCTGAAGATAAGGCTGAGAACTTACTATAGAACCATCACCTACATGTAGTGATCTTATTCTGTGAGCAGACAACCTACTTTCGAGAAGACACGGAAAGGTAAACACTCTCTGCCAAGATTTTCCATACAGCCCAGGTTGAGCAACCACATATACATCACCAGTTTTTTCTCTTCAGATTTGTAACTTAGAAGAGCTTTGTCTGACCACCTTCGGGTTGCTCCCAGAGTCACCCAGGCAAGCCCTCTCAACATCATCCTCTTTCTGTAGTACCTAATTAGTAATTTAATTAACCATAACAGTTTCTTGATCATGCAGGTATTTCAAATATATTGCCAATAAGCATAAAAATTTCATGTTAAACAATCAGGTCAAAAGACTAGACTATGATGCAAAAAATACAAAGAAACCTCACCAACACTCAAAGGAAAAACAAAGTCAAACCTCTACAAAGTATAAATAGATATTTGATAAACTTCATTCCACCACAAAAATGTGCTTAACTAAAGAAAATTCTAATTACTGTGCTTTCAAGACAAAGCTTTCAAGGGCAGTGATGTTATAAACATACCCCTACACCTTGTGAACAATCAATGTGTATAAATAGACCATCATAAGGCTCATTTTAAACATCATTATTATCATTTTATAAATCATTTTTATTAAATCAACAAGAAGCAAGCAACAATTGCATTCAGTTCCACTGAAGCAAAGTATATGGCAGTTTCATATACTTATTATGAAACTATATTCTAGATTTGCAACTTGATTGTAGAGTCAACCAATCGGTTGTTGAAGCCCAATATTGTCTCTTGTGAGAATCAAAGTTACATCAAGCTCTATGAAAATCCAATGTGTCATGACCATTTCAAACACATTGATATTCAATACAATTTCCTAAGATTCCAAGTTCATTAGGGAGTTGGTAGTGTTGGACCACATTCTAACAAAGTTGCATATGGTTAATAGTTTGACAAAGCTCCTAACAAAGGGGAAGTTTGACAAGTTGGGGGAGAATCTTGGGTTATTGGGAAAAAAAAATTCTCAAGAGTGTTAGATAAAAAAGATTCTTAAATACAACTAGAAGCTTATAACGACACCTTCGAGGATAGACAAATTAGTTGTTGGGTCACACCCACCAAGTATGGCACACTAGTTGAGGATAACGAGTTCATGATATTTTATAGAAAGTTGCGAACTCCAAGTACAAGTAGATACAAAATCCATTCGGATCCACATAAGTTTCAGGTTGATGACGAGTTATGGTTGGACTTGCATAAAGAGCAATTGACAAACTCCTAGAAGAAGCTCATACCATTTTGATACGAGCCTTACACCATCACCAAGGCTATGGGTGAGAATTCTTTCGAGGATATTCATAGGATGATTTATATTACTTCAAATGTATATGTTAGGATGATTTATGCTTGATGGGGTGCATGTCTAGAAAGAGTTCCTTTAAGATAATGAAAAATATGATCACACGATTACTTACATAAGTAATTGTGATATCTACCCGAATGACATGAGGTAACTACATAAGAGATTTTAAAAGTGACATTTTTAAGGTTTTTTTTATATCAAGGTATGTGGATCATTATGTTTTTTTTCCAAAGCATTTACATATGACTAAATTTTTTAAGTAGTACATCACTCTAATATTATTTCTCTTACATGCTCCTAGGTTATAATTCAAAGCATCATAGGTACTAAAATTCATGAAACTCTTGTTTTTTTGCTCTAAATAACTAAAACTCCCAAGTGTGCTACTCTTAATATTCAAACTTTCACTATTGTTAATACTACTTCCTCTAATTGTTATTTTTCCTCCATAAGTAAGCTGACTACGAGGTGGACTTGAACCATTATTAACACGCTAGTGTAGTGTTACCTATTTGTATTTAAGAAGCATAAGGGGTGGGGTTGGTATAAGGCCAACTTTGCTATTGTTTAGTGCCATGCCCACTACTAGGTTCTCATCCTCTGTTGGCCTTAGGATATGGTTTCCCATTAGTTCATTTATTCTTTCTCATTCGCAATCTCATCCTACATTGCATCCAACCTGCTACTTTGTAATCACATATCTCTCATAACCTCACTCCAGTGTGTTCATTAGACCTCATTGAGGTGCATTGACTACCACTCTTTATTGAGCTATATTTTATCATCAACCCTTTGTTTCACAACCATCCGCTCACCAACTCACCTTTCTCATTGAAATTCTCCAACTCTCTCATCCTCACTTCACTACTCTCTTCCTAGTTAATCTACTTTTGCAAATCCTCATTGCCTTCTTCATTTGCTCACATCAAGTTCAACCACCACTCATTAATTATCTCTACTTCCTCAAAACTTATTCAACTTACTTTTTGGCTTTTATATCCTTCATAGCCATTTAGTCTTTTGAACTCTAATATTTTTCAACCCCATTGTAATCCATTACTTTATTACTTAATGCAAAGTTTTACACCACCATACCATAATCAACCACCATACCATAATCAAAAATTTAGTAGTAGGAAACAACTTTTCCTAATATCAAAATTTTTCGAATATCAACTTTTGTTTTTCGAATATCAAAATTTTTAGTTTCCCTCGCCTATTTCCCTCCCTTGCGTTGCAGGGTTTGTCCAATGAAGGAGGAAGGGCACGTCCATGCTATCCAACTATGATTTGATACACTGGTTGAACTCAAGAAATTGGAATCCCAGGGTAATTTCTATCCCAAGACTACCACGGAAAGCTCCATTAGCTCCATTACACCGAGGGGTTCAAGTGTGCTAATAAGAAGAGGAGTGGATGGCCACGATCACGATCACTTCCTGCGAGATGAACTACCTGGTTTTTTGTTACCTCCATGAATCAAGTGAGAGTTAGTATTCAACCCATTTCAGTGAAACCGTTTTATTTTATATGAACATCGCATGTAAAATTGTTTTTCAATGAAATTTTTTGAAGCTTTCCATGTAAGTGCCAAAGCTTTCGAAATTTAGGGTAATGGCAGACTTAGTATGCTTCTTACTCTTCTCTGTAATATTCGAAGCCTTGCCGCACTGGTGAAAGAGTTGTGTATATCATGTAACCAGAAATACTCTGTAGCTTAACGTGGAAGTGGAGGACTTGAGCGAATTCGAAGTGTAAATCACAGCAAAGACATAAATATATCTAAAACCCTAAGCGGAATTGAAGGTATTATATCATGGTTATAATCCTAGAAGAAAAAATTCGCAGTTCCGCAGCATTGATTGAAACCCCTGCGTGTTAAATATTTTGATTCGACCTTTTTTTTTTCAGGACGAAAAAAACGCTGTTATATATAACAGTTCATATTCGTTGATCAAATATCATTTTCCAGCACATTAGACATACCATTCCAGCATATGCCAGATAGCAGGCAATATATGAACCCGATGAAGAGGCAAACCAAATCCATCATAAGAACAGTACAAAGGCCATAAAGACACATAAAAAATCTGCATACCAACCACAGAAAACCCAGCCAATACGTAACTGAATAGAACATCACTGAGCCCAGATACATACCGAGGGTCAGTGGGAACATCATCTGATTGAAAACAACATAAAGGAGAATATGGAGAAAGGCAAAAAACAGAAAAGGATCTGGTATGTACAATGAAGATATAGCCTATAAAAGCAGCATAAGAAAAAATGATATCCCGCTTGCTTGCAAATGTATTCTAGGTTGCTTGAGAAGATCAGGCTCGCTTGATGTAGATTATGGCAGAGGAAAAGATTGAGAGTCCAACAGAGTGGAAGCCCTGTAATGCATGATCTGAATAGCACCATATGTGGACTCCAACCCTCTTTTGGAGAGAAGGTCAGCACATGTATTTTTCTCCATATGTATGTGTTGAATAGTGTAGGCTTGAAACTTTCCTAATAGATACTTGATCCATTGTACCCAACCAACGCTATTGCTGCATTGCATTCCACATCTGCCGCTGGTCCCATCAATGGTGTACTTCGAGTCTCCATATATGTGAATTGAAGGGAGATTTAGATGATAAGCAATCAGTATCCCACTCCATAACTCATAATTTCCGCCTTATTGTTTGAGCCAACACCTCCATTCCAAAACATGTGATATCGGTCCTTGTTTTCAAGCTTTATCCAAGCCCCACAGCCACATAGGCCATCCTTATTTGCACCATCAAAATATAAAGTCGGGAGCTCAATATTGTCAGGTCGGATTCTCTTAGAAAGATCCTTAATAGCAGGTGGGATACAAGGATGATCATTAATCCATGAAGCAATATTCCCTGTAATCTTGGAGTGTTGTGGGGGAACCCCTTTGAAAATCCAACGATTCCGAGCATTCTAGATTTCCCAAAACACATAAAAGGGTAAAGATTTGTAAGAGAAACTTACAACAACCCAAGATTTGATAACTTGAATACAGTGAGAAGGACGCCAAGAAGGGTCACCTATAAGCCCAGCAAAATGCTGCCAAATAGAAAGAGAGAAGGTACATGTGAAGAAAAGATGAGAAGCAGTCTCTTCATGTTGGAGACAAAATGGACATCTTCCAGGACCATAAAATCCCCGTTTTCATAATACCTCCCAAGTTAGTACTCTGTTTTTCTATAATAACCATGCAAATAATACTATATTTGTAGGGATTTTAAGATTCCATGCAATATAAAAAGGAGACAACGTAGGGTCGAGAGTCATTTTAGCAATTTGATTTTCATACTCATCCTTAATGAGTAATCCCGCAATTTTCCATTCCAAACCGTAATGTCACCTTCCCCTTTGAAAGATAATCCCATTGCCTGTAGAAGAGATTTATGGCATTCCCAGTTGTGTGCTTCACTGCCCCGTAACCCTAGCATCCTTGCAAATTTCCATATGGGAGCCCCGAGGTTCTAGCAGTATATAAGATCAAAGAGAGAGAGAATGCCACTGTGATGAAGTCTGTGAAGTAGGTGTGAATCAAAGAGAATTGCATTTTCAGACGCGAGCATTCGGTCGACTCCAATTAGAATATTTTTTCCATTTCCGAACTCCCAAACCAGTCTTTGTCCCAAGATGTGCATCACTCTTTGGAAACTGTGCCAGATGGCTGAAGCCTTTTGTATAGACCTTACACATCCCAAGTATATAGATCGAATAGAATCACCCTAAAAATATTTGTGTGTAATTATTTTAGACCATACTCCGTTGCCCTTTAGAGCACGCCATAAATATTTTACCAGCAGTGCATTTGAGAAAAGTCTGAGATTTAATAGACCCCAACTGCTAGATCTTTTCGGGATAGAGATTGCCTCCAATTTACAGATATGGATTTTAGTGTGATCCGAGGAACCTCCCCACATAAAATTTGCAATAATGGAATTAATTTTGTTAACAGTGATTGTCGGGAGAAAGTACAAGTTAGACCAATAGACCACATACTGAGATAAGACAACTTGTATGAAGATATATCTACCATCCAATGAAAGGAACCTACTCGTCCATTTGTGTATCTTGTTTTTAAATTTCTCGATCAGCCAAGTCCAATCATTGCTATTGTATGAACAAGGTTTGAGTCTAAATCCGAGATATGTTATTCCCAGCATTATATGACTTATGCCAGTCCCTATAAACATAAAAATAAACTTAATTTCCTCCACATCTCCCGAATCATACAGAAGGAGAGATTTACCTTTTTTAATGCATAAACCAGAAGTAGCTCCAAAGTGATTGAGAATGTAGTGCAGATAAAACCATTGGTTCCTAATAAGTTTACCAAAGACCAGCAAATCATCAACAAATAATGAGTGTGTGACACATACCGTAGGAGAGAAAGCCAGTCCATCAAAGTAACCCTTTTCCTTTACCATCTTCATGAGGTTCCTGAAGCAATCCATAATAAGGATGAATATGAGCGAGGATAAAGCACAACCCTATCGAAGCCCTCTTTCGGCCAAGAAAAAGTCAGTCGGTAGTCCATTAATGAGAACATCATATCTTACTGAAGTTATGCACGCCATTATCCATCTAATATACAGAATAGATAGCCCAATATTTAGGAGAATTAGCCTAATGAAAGACCAATCTGTAGAATCATATGCCTTATGGATGTCGATCTTCATAATTAGAGCCTCAGTTTTGTTTTCATGAATGGAGTGTAAAGCCTCCTGTGCTATAGCAATGGCATTGTGTATAGACCTGCCACTTAAAAACCCGAATTGTTACTTAGAAATGTATGTCGATAGGATCCCCCGAATCCTAATTTGCAATAATTTTAGAGGTGATTTTGTACACAACATTACATAGTGCAATAGGCCTAAAATCTAGAAGCCCATTTCAGATCAATGACTTAGGAATGATTATCAAGAAGGTCGAATTGATATCGCCGGAAAAAAACAAAAAAGTATAATGCATTTCCCACAACCATAAGCGACTCGTCCTCCAACATATCATAGAAAGTGTAAATAAATTTATTCGACCATCCATCTAACCCTGGGACTTTTTGTCACATGAAAAATATTTTAATGCAACTTCTAACTCCTTTCTTAGATATCTCGACCTCCTTAACATTATTTTCATGTAGGTCTAACATGGAGGGCATATGCTGTAGTACCCAAAGCTTGGATTTGATGATCAATTTCATGGTCAAATTTATAAAAATCGGGTAAACCAGAAAAATCGAGTGCTTCAACTTTGTATGTCCTGCGTTATATGTTTCATGGAGCACGCATAGCCTTTATTGTCCAAATTGAATTCTTGTTCCTTCGACCATTTGCACGGTTATGGAAAAACCTTGTATTCATATCTCCTTCCTGCAACCATTGAACCCTACCTTTTTAATTTCCATGTAGTCTCTTGTATTTTTAAAATCTCAAGCTTACGCATCATCTCAGCTTCTCAAGAGTGGCATAGGAGATAGAGATTCGGGTGGGGCAACCTTCATGTCCATATAAATCGAGAAATATTACTATCAATGTCCTCTCAGTGCATCCTAAGACCCACTATTTTCTCTTGTTGCCATTTTTTAACAACGGTTTTGAGGCTACGTAGTTTAGTAGAAAACTTAATCCAACCCACATTTTGGGTCATTTTCTTCCTCGTTCTAGCAGGTCAATCACCATTTTATTAAAGGCAAGTTCATCGTAACCATACACGTTGAATTTGAAAAGCAATTCAACCAATATGAGCTCTTGTCGCCATGTGAGGAGACCACCATATGGTACGAGAGGCATGAAGAGTATATCGCGACCCTAGATGTTACCCATTAGATTGATAAGAGAAGCCTTAATCATGGCCCAATGCGAGGTCTTTAACGATAAAGTCGCTTCCAATGCACCTATTCATCCAAGTCGGCACTGAGAGGAGAGGGTTTGATATCATTCAATCCCGAGTCAATGAAAATTTGTCCAATTTTATCAACGATAGGATCTGCCGTGCCCTATCACCCCATGATTCTTCCACAAATAAGGTGGCATTGAAAATCACCCATTATCATAAGATTATCTATACCAAGGGCCCGGATTGATCCAACCTTTCCAAAAAAGCCACCCATCTGTTTTTGAAAGGTGCATATAGGTTTACTAAAAGAAGATTGAGCTCCGAGACCCGTCTTATATTAATGTATTGAAAAATACCTCCAAAGAGTTTATAGGCCTTTTAGGCGTATAATAAAGGGTCCCAAGTGGCCAACATTCCACTCACCCGACGACACTCGCATCCACTCCCACTACATGCCAACTCGAGCATATACTTAAAATGGTCTCCACGCCTGATGTCAGTTACAAAGAGTTTCTTGGAGAAATACCATTGATGGATTTATTTTTTAAAAACATTTGGTGAAGGCAAAGAATTTTAGAGGGTCGCACCAACCCTCTTACATTTAGAATACCGTAGTCATCATTTAGGTAATTCATTGGGAACTGCTCGCTCTAAGGCCCAAATATCACCAATTATAGTAATAGGAACATCATGTAAATAATACAAAATCCATTTCGAAATAATGATTTTGTCCACAGCGAAACCTCGAAAATGCCTTGATCCTTTTTTATTAGTTTTCATGACATCGATGTTTGAAGTCGACTTAGGAGATAAATGAGAAATGGTTTTGGAAAGTACTTTATCAAGAGACAGGTAAGTGAAGCCATGTGAGGTCGGGTTCCTAGAAATGCATCTAAATCACTACCCATAGTATTCGTGGGGGAATGCGGGTGTTGTGGGTGATCGAGGTTCATGAGAAGTTAACGGAGAAGCCCATTCTAGGGGGGCATCAATCGTGAAACCATTAGCGGTTCAAAGGGATGTAGATGTGGTGATAAGGTAGGATTTCCCATATAAATGAGTTCCCTAGAGGGTCATACTATGTGGTTTATCGAGTGTGGTGAGGTTGACTCGTTGGGAAATTGGAGAGAGATTCTTGATTGTAGCAAAGGGGGAACCCATGTTTTCGAGCAAAGGATGGGGCTTTTGCGATACGTATATTTAACAGGAGGTAAATCTGAAGAGCAAGATATGACAACATGTTATAAGAGGGGTTTATTGACTTACTCGAGTTGGACCGAGATGCATGAGTTGACTTCTTTCCATGTTAGCGACCAAAAGACATGTCTTTGTGGCATCCTCTCCTCCATTGTCTTATAGGACGGAGTTCTTTGCAAGTGACTAGTGTCTTGACATATGAGACAACGAGAATGGCACACTCCCCGGTATTCTAGTCTCTGTTGGTGTATTTAAGTTGTCCCCAAATTAAATCAACATCACTAGGCAGACGGACCTTGAGATGAAACTTCAACTAAAATCCAAGAAATGGAAAGCTTTTCAGAAGTACCAATACATGTACGATCCAAATATTTGGTTGTTCCAATGCAATTTCCAATATCCCCGAAGCATTTTTTAAGGTCCCAGAACTCCGGGGGTAATCCTGGTAATTTGACCCAAATCAATTTACTCTTCGGGGCATCAATTATGAGTTGAGAACCCAAAAACCATGGGAGGAGAGCTGCATGAAATTCCCTACCCGGGACCCGAGTTTGAGCCATAATCTTCCTACAATATTCCTCATGTGGAAAATGCTGCCGATCTAGTTCCCCATCATTTTACTTAATTTAGGAATGCAACTCCCGAATTGGACACCAAGGTTTTTACCCACTCGGCATCAACAATTAAATCCTTTGGGTACAACCATCTTCCTATCGAGTGCTCACTTTTGCAAGCTTGCGGCACTCTATCCCAAGAGGTCATTATGTTCCAAAATTACTTGTTTGACATTATATGAAGGTTTATAGAAATATTTCTTGTAATGAATCTTCCTCCTTTATAAACAGTTTGTGAATCGAGTGTGCCTCATTCTGTGTGAAGAGAAACCACTGCCTCTTCTCCATCTAGAGCTTCTTTGGAAGTATGTTACAGTATATGATTTGGGTTATGATCAGATTCCACCCTTTTTTCCATCTGGAAAATCTTTCGTAGCTGCTCCTTTTTATAACATAAGGTGGCGGAAATCGAGTCTCTTGGGTGGATGTGTCTGGAAGAAAGGATGTAGTACAATTGTGGTGAGTGTAATATCGTCAAAGCGCTTTGAAGATTTTCATCAAACATTTCACCAAGGAAAGCCCTCTTTTAGATTGATCGGAACCATATAAATAGTTTTATATATTTGAAAATATTGATCGGGACCATTTTTTGAGAACTTATGCACGGGAGTAACCAGGTCAGAGTAGTATCGGATTTGCAAAAATTTTTTCGAAAACTTGGTCAATAAAACATTTATAACATACGTAAATTTCACCCAAAAAGAATATCGTACTCTCCTACTTTACAAGAAACTTGTCAAAGCCTTGCACATTTTTTGTTTTAAATGTACACATAATTTCACCCAAATTTTTTTTACTAGGTTTTTGCAGAGTCAATTTTTCACGAGTCCGAACACCAACTTTGCGAGTTAGCGTTGAGTTCTCAAAACCAAAGCGCATCGAGTTTTTGCTAAGTCAAACTTTCTCTAAGTCTCGACTCGAAAGTCGGACTCAAGTCGTTATTCTTGTTGTTTCTCAAGTTATTTTTTCCAAGTTTTTGACTTGGCCCCCCATGCTGATAGTGAGTAGGGTATGATCACTCGGTCCAAGTGATACTTGGTGAGTTTTACCACTATAATTAGGGTCCTGGTAAGATTTTACGGTGTGCACTCGCGAAAACTCTTGTATGATTAGCACAAAAATAGGGCAATGTAAAATGGGATCAAGCCTTCTAACATTGTTCGTCGAAAGGGTTCTGTTATTATCCATGAGAATGATTGTCTTTCATCGGCTATGTAATTTTTCTCCGGGAGTTGCCATATATACATGATGTTACATAAGCTGTTTCAATCTTGTATTGTAGTATTAATTGCACCAAGAGTAATGCTAAAAAAGGTCATACATAAAAAATTGATGACATCACACGGTCACACAAGCATAGATCCATATTAGCACATGATTTATTGAGTGCTAAGATATTTGTAGAGTGGAGTTTTTCTCTCCCTTGGTGTGCAATAGATCCAAGGTTGAGATGGATCAATGCTAGTAAAATAAATCTCTTTGATTGGATTGATTGAAATTATGCTTGAGAGATATTTACGTCACTCAAAACATTTATTCGAGTCTTGGTAATGGTTTATGCATTGTGGAAAATTCTCAAAATGTAGCAGGGAAAAAGGAAATCTAGAATTGGTTCATATGTTGGGTGAATTTGGATCAAAGAAAATGCGAGTTAGAACAAGTTGTCGGCATAAAGGGAAGATATTCTGAAACAACAAACAAATCCCTTCAAACTTTCAACAAACGAGTGGATGGAGAAAGAAAATTACATAAAATTGAGCCCTCCTAGATTGCTAATGGTAAAAAATCGTTAATCTATCGTCAAAGATCAATTCTGCGAAGATTTGTTCACTTTCAATTTTTGGACGATTTTCCTTGATAGTTAGTTGTAAGGGTAAGACATTTTTTATTTCTTATTTAGTGGGTTAGGTTATTCAAATAAGGGTTGGAACTTCAGTTATGTTCTTTTATTGGTCCTAGGTAAAGAATGGAGAAGGGAGAAAACAATGTGACAGGGATTCCTAGATGAGCTTTGCATGGAAAGAAAGCATCCTTTGATCTTACTTTGGGACTTTAATTGGCACATTGGGAAGATGGGGTAATCCTTGGTGCCAAATGGGGTTGTCCTTGGGCATCCACAATTTCTTGTGATGCTGTGAATGCAAGGGAAAATGTTGGCAATGCCAAAAATAATATAAAGAAGGAGAAAAGCAAGTGGTAGTGCACTACCACGACACATATAATAAAACAACTGTGTCATGATAAGCCATAGAGATATATTTGAGCTACTTTCGGTGTTCTTTATATTTCAATATCAAATAGGTCACTTCAAGAATTGAATTTGTCTTTCTTTTATGTATGAGAAGAGTGCTATTTTCACAAAATTGTGTCACGAGATTCCCTATACCCTCACGAGTCCTTATGAAGAGATATAATCTTGCTACATATTCTAGTGTCACGAGAGATGGGCCTTATATCATCATAATAAATTTTGTCACAAAGTAGTATCCCTCAAGTTTTCACACGGGATGCCACTAAACTATGATTCTTGATGATTCAAAATGTTTTGTATGTCCTTTTATAGTTCGGATCCACAAATATACATGTTCTACTTGTCATATAGATGCTCGGACCTTTTACAAATGTAAATTATGTCATTACACCGAAAGGCGTTCTCTTTCTTGGCTTTGGGTGAGAAAAACACTTCGTTCACCCCATGCAATGAGAAGCCTTTCTTATCACCCTTCCAGCTAGTAAAATTTAGACATGTAGCACCTCCTCCAACCAATGAAAATATTCTATTTGACCATGTTACCCAATTTGTTAATTTGAGTTTGAAAAATACTTGTCCTAATAGTTTATAGTTGTTAACCACATTTTCCATCTCTCGAAGGGTTTTCTCATCATTTCACATGAGCCACAAGCCATTTTTCCGGAGAATGTGACGACGTTTTTCGATGTGGAGCTAGTTGTGGGTTTCTCCATTGTTGGGCTGGTAGTAACCTCCTCCCTTCTCGAACTCGGACGAATGTGACGAGTTTTTCAACGAAGGTTTAAGCCCGGGCTTCTCCGGTCTTTGGGTTGGTACTCACCTCCTCTGCTCGGAGTCGGATGAGGACTTAGAAGTAGAGTTAGAGAAGAGATGGGTTCACGGATGAGAATAGGGAAATTTTATTGTTGAAGAAATTTTGGGTTTAATAGATTTGAATTGATTATATTTAGAAGTCAAAGAACTACGTGTGTGTGTCTTGTCTAGTCTCGGTCAGAGTTGATTGATTTAGCAAAAATGTCAAGCATTTCGCTGAGCAACCGAGTGTATTCCATGGGGCCATTGCCCTATTCATTTTTCGGTGATAATTCTTTTTGGTGGCCATGGGGATGATTTGGGTTGTTTCATCTCCCCTGGTCTCATTACATGATTTTTTTCACCTTGCAAGATTCACGGTGGGTCACGGGTTCGGACAACGATATAAGTGCTGCGAGTATTCCATATTTTCCGGAAATGAGTGTGGCTATGAGGAGCAATGGAGATGCTTGTGGATTTTTTGCAGAAATATGCGGCTGGGAAAGATGACAAGTGTTGTCTTAACAACACATTTGTGGGCTTGCCTCGACTAGAGGATGTGTTTTTGTGCCCTACGGAAGTATTTACCTTCTAATAATCAAGATGAATAATATTTTCCGATGTGGATGCTTATTCTGTGACAAATTCGGAATGTACGAATTTAAGTTCCGACGAGCTGTATGAGAGGAGCGAGTCGCGAGGGCGGATGAGTGCCCTTTCGCTCAACCCGTTGAGATGACGCGATCCTCTACACTTTCATTTTTTTGAAACGCTGTCGGACTTCATAAAGGGGACTTTCCACCCGAGGGAATGCTGCGAATTTTCTCATGATGTTCTCAAATGTTGGCTTCATCTGCTCGATATTGGTCCCGGCATTGTAAATATGGCGAGCTTCTTCGTAGAGTTTGTTTCTTTTCTCATTCTTCGCAAGCAAATACGCTTGTTCTCACTTAGAAAACGTCGATGATGTGGGTAGTTTGGTTTGAAGAGCTTGTTCGAGAGGGTTAAATGCGAAATACTTCGGGGGAAAAGATATACGCAAGGCTTACTAGAGAAAATCTGAAGACTATTCTCCATTAACACAATCGCCGGATGTCGGTTGGGTGAACGGACTTGTCAAGTAATGGATTCGGGGTTGTGGGTTTTTGTTCATTCACGAGTATTGATCCTTTTATGAATTCATAATTTTATTTTTTATAGTTTTTCATATTTGTATAAAGTGCGGGGACTTCGGTGGTTTTTACTCGGAGCCCATACAAATACAATTTTGATTGTCACAATATACCACAATGGACTTCAACAGCGATCAATCAAATCGTTATTAACTTATGAATCCATATGAATACATAACTAGAAAAATATTGTTGTCATATAGTGGCTCTACGATGAACTAAATGCAACTATCGCTTGCTACCTACTAAACTAGGACATTACACGACCCCATCTCTGAAACAAAATGTTGAATATATCTTCTTAACGCTTGCATCTCACGCATTAGGAAGAGATGTTGTGGCACATTTCCCGACTGTAGTTTGTATTGCATCTCAATTATCATGCCATTTTTTTTACTCCTTACTTAGATTAAGTTGTATATGACTTGATCTTCAGCCTTTGTGGATGAAAAATACTCATACTATACATAGCTACAAGGCTTATGTTGTCTACACTCTAGATCCACTATTTTTTATTAGTGTGGTCGGATATATGGATGGAGATTCAAATTGTAACACCCCCAGTTTATGTGTTGAAATTTCAAAGTTAGACATTTGAACTTTAATCCTAAGGGGAGTGGAACCCAAAGGATGAATGAATTGTGAATGTAATTTAATATTCAATTTGAGGAAATGAATAAAATGCTGGTATGCATGTTGATCCAAAAATGAGATTTGAGATCACTTGCTAAATCCATGAGGATGGATAAGGCAATTATTCCCCACAATCCTTAAAAAAATCCTTGGAAGGAATTAATGCTAATTTAGATTTTGAGGAAGAATCTAAATTTCCCCAATGATGAGGAAAGTAGTTGGGAAGAAGTAAAAAAGCTCCCGGAAAAAGCCGAGGGAAAGCATAAAGTAGCTTTAAAAGAATCCCAAAAATGGGAAGCCTAGGAAAAGAGGAAGAAAAAGCATCCTGCTATTCAGGACGCGAGAATTAGAAACATGCTTTGGGGAACTATTAGCTTAAATAAGCTGCTCCTAAACGGATCAAGGGGGTTGTTGATCTATGGTGGAGGTGGTCTCGGCTCGGGGGTGAGTTACGGGAGAGAAATAGAAACTCTACGAGTTGGGAGGTTGGTCTCTTGCATGAGTGGTATGTATTTAAAATCACCCGAGGGATTTTACTTATGTGATATGAATTGGCTACATATAATTAACTACTCTATATTAGAGGTGTAGATGTTGTATCTTGGGTAATGGTAGATAAGAAATTCAATTATAGTCAATTACGGCCTATCGGTCTTTATTATGAGTAATGGTAATTATGGTAAGATGAATTTTATTTGTAACTTTAATACTGCTCAATAAATAAGAAAGGGACAGGTAGGAGCTGGGTTCTTCAACCCAAATGACGGAGAAAGGAAAAATTGTTGGAGTCTATAGTGTTCTTACTTTTAACGAAGTAAATAGCGAGAAGCAAATCTTCTACCTTCTGTATGGTAGTAAGAACAATAGCTCTGAGATAGCATCCACCGGAAAGGTCTAAACCCAACACAGTCTAAATGCGGAGATACTATATAAAAGAAATATCCCAGGGGGATTCAAGAAACACAATTATAAAAACTTAAGTAATTATTAGAATGGAATACTCAGGATTATCAGGAAAAAACAATTATAGAAACAAACCAATGTCACTTTGTTTGTACAAATTAGTGCTATGCGAAACACCTACGAGCAGATTCTCCAATGGAGATAAATTCGAGAAAAATTCATCATGGATATATTTAAAATAGATCATGGTTGTACAAATAAACATTTTGTAAATACATGGAAGAATATAGCCATAATACAAAGTACTCAAATTCAGGTTACTAAAGCGTAAGGAAATCCGTGGAAAAACTTATTCGAGTTCAAGAATATAGTGCATACATGTGTTGTAAGGAAGAAATTATATCACCCCAGGTAGACATGTGCTGTCATCTTAAATTACGGTTATACACGAGATTAAAAGATTAATATGACCGATTTTTATTTCGCAACTATAAAACATTATTGAATATTACATGCATTAATTTCGGTGTATTATTATGAATACATGTGATAAATTTATGATAGCAACACATAAGTAAACACATTAATAGACCGGGTAAATATACCCGAGAGGTGACATACATTATATCATTTTCCATACGAAAATCACAACTTGCAAGCCTACGGTAGATATTGAATTGTATTAACTCTACAAACCTTCCGGAAATACGGGAAGTTCGTATATCATATCAACGAGAAGAAAACATTATAGAAATAAAACAAGTCTAGAATGGAAAACGATAAATAAATCAAGGCTTTTCACATTTCCTATCATAGTTCATACGCATCAAAACGAAACAAATATCGTACGCAAGCATTCAATCAAAAACACGGTGACTAGAATATGCAATCGACATATATTTTTTTTATCCGGCATCGATAATCACATCTATGCCCAAAAAAGTAGCATCTCGAAGGTTAAAGAGTCTCGGCATAAATGTCGAATAAAAACTCAACAATACTAAAAAGGCGGACGGCAATAAACACGAGTCCTCAATACAAGTTTTCATCAAAGTTTATCCATTATATGTACGCAAATTAACGAAATCCAAAATCTATAGCGAGCAACGATGGCATCGTTCCATCATGAAAATTTCGGGAATCGATGTCTTGCCATCAAGCATTCATCCGAAAGCTATCGCAATAGTATAATGCCACGAATATCGACTGTAGGTATGAGGAGAAGTTCAAATTAGTACGTGAGACAAGCGTACGAGAAACCCGCGTTACGAGAAACTAGTTTATACATAGGGAACGAAAAACTTCACCTCGGCGAATAGGATCCGGCTCCTTCACATAACCGAGGAGAGGTGTTAGAAACTCACAAGAATGCGAAAGGCGATAAGAGTCAAATACGTATAGAAATTCCAAACAATGAAGTGCGATGTAAAATAGTCGAGTATCGCTATTGCGAACCCCATAAAGCGCGGAAGGCTACCGCTCGTGGCACGCAACAAAACAAAAAAATTGCGTGACCAGAGACGATGGGACGAAAAAACCATTACACGAACGCGAAATATTTGGAAGCAAAAG
Source organism: Pinus albicaulis (assembly GCA_034641835.2). NCBI lineage: Eukaryota > Viridiplantae > Streptophyta > Pinopsida > Pinales > Pinaceae > Pinus > Pinus albicaulis. Next base: position 610,115,440 of record CM076580.1, read on the forward strand.
CTCTTACGCAAAACGCCCGAGGCACTAAGATGAAACCACGAGCCGGAGATGAATTTTGTTAGCTGCAAACAAAAATTGGTTGACTCGAAAAAATTCATAGCCAGCGCAACAAACGCGTGAGTGAAAAAAAGAGTCGGAATGATTTAGTAATATAAATATGATTCTGGTAAATGGTTATCAAACTAAAAAACAAAAACCCCAAACAACATATTACACGCGTGAACGTCCAAGGTACCCACGAGTTCGAGCTTCGGTCAAGCGGAGACAATGACCTCAACGAGGCCGAGCCATGGCGCGGGGAGAACAAAAGGGAAGATCCCTCTCTCGTTCGGAACGAAAAGAAAAGAACACGATTAAGCCATGGGTGAATTAAATATCAACCGGAATCCGGGTCTATAAACCCTAAACCGCCATGCGCCATATACTTGTCCTCATCACAACGATTGTCATGGGGATGAACAACTCGGTGGGATGGGCACAATCAAATTCGAGAGCGGAGTAGAGTACTACGGCATCGGTTAATAAACCATAACCTCGAACGAGTGAATAGCATCGTTTCAAACGAACAAGTTGTGTGAAGTAAATCCGAGGTGGCACGGCCTTTAACCGAGTTGGTACTCCAGGACTTAAATGTCAAAGATCGGGCCAAATCAACGTACGCGAGAGCGCAATGATGCCCTCGAAATCTCGAGCATAGTTCAGAGATGAAACATATGTAATTCCGTATGGTTGCAAAGCGAAATAACATACGTATTAAATTATGGTTCAATAGAAATTGATCTCGGTTAGGTATGGTTGCATTTCATTAGACCCTTCATTATAACCATATGATATATACATCTAAACCCATCGTTTCGTATTATGCATATGCCAAGGTTTCGTCACTACCATGGTTAAGGCCTACGAAAATCCTTTGATTAGCACATGGTATGGGAGGAGTGTCCTCGATGCATATAAATCAAAAAATATATATTGTGACATGCATATATATAAGTTCTATGGAATTGGCATTTAACATATGTTGGAAATTATGTCATGTGGCATAATTTAGGGATATATATATATTATATGGCCACACCCAAGTATATAGTTGGGAAAGACAATTTAACACTTAACATGAGGATCTTAACGAGATTCAATGCATAAATTTAATTAATACATTGTAGGGTATAAAGCTGTTAATGGAACCAAAAAAAAATAAAAAAAATTTGTGGTAATAGAGGTACGTTACAAATGGTATCGAGCCCAAGTTATAAAATTTAGGTCTGCTATGATTGTGCTCACTTTGAATTCAGAATGTTATTTTTATAAATGAATAGTGCGAGAGATTGTTTTTTTTCAATGTTCTTGATCAATATTATGAGTGTATACGGTGGTGCTAAAATGGGCTGAAGGTGGAGAAATTTATGTGGATCTTTGTGTGATGAGTTTGGTTCGACGGATCCCAATGCCCCGGTAATGGCTATGTTGCACGGGTTGCAACGAGAATTGGGCCGAACTAAAGAGCCGGAATGACATACGTCATCGGCCCGGTAAAGAGGAGGAAAATCTCATCGGAGAACTCACTTCCCGGAATAGCCAAGAAGGCGAAGGTTCGGGGAAAGAGGAAGATGGATGAATACGATGATGATGATCTTTGCTAGACATCAATATAAACAAAAAAGAGAATTGCGGGGGAATTCGAAAGATCAAACCTCCCTCCTATGATGGGGAGAAGGAGGAGAGATCTTTGAAGCTTGGTTCTTTGAACATGATTAAGTATTTCCAATTTTATGAGTATGAGAGCAATCGAAAGCAGATTAGTCTGTTTACCCAGCTACTGAGGTAAAGCTACCTTGTGGTGGGAGGAGACAAAAATGGTGCATGCCATTGATGAAAAGACCAGTTACTTAGGAGGATTTTCGGGCTAAGTTCAAAAATCATTATTTGAATGAGTGATATTATGATGATAAAGCAAAAAGAATTCCATGAACTTAGACTAGGACAACTCACTATTGATGAGTTTGTTACTAAGTTTACAAACTCCGTTGATATATGTACCCTACATTAGGGAAGAAAAGGAAAAAGTACAAAGGTTTCGAACTTTGTTTTCCTACGAGTATACAAAGAAAAATTGAGTTTGACAACCCAAAGACAATGGACGAAAGTTTCGTTAGAAAAGTGAGACTATGCTATCGAGCGGTTTAAAGGAAAGGATGAACAAGGAAAAAAGTCTGGTTAAACAAGGGGAGTTTAAGGGAAAAAAGACGAAAAGCCGAAGCATATTTAAAGAATTTTTGGCGAGAGATCATACGCGGAAAAAAGTTAATAAACCCAAAGAGAGCCAAACTGCTCAATCCCGGTGGCTTCAAAACAAATAGAGGGGGAAAAATAAAAAAGGAAGGGACAATCGGAATGAAGGAACCCTTGAAATGTTGAGGGGCTTTGTGGAGAATCCCATACTGATGAGGAGTGCATCCCCATAGAAACATTCATACGATCGAAGAGAAGCAGGAAACGACAACGGTAAATGACATAGCTAGAAATATACCAACTATCAGTGCGGCATTGGAAAATCGGCAAGTAGAACATCAAGCAACCATGGTGGAAATGGAGGGTGAGATTTCTGACCTACATTACTTTTTTGATTGATCCGGGTGCTTCTTTAAGTTACATTAGTCCTGGAGTTGTAGAAAAATGTAAAATCAAACACGAAAAAATTTCAGCGATCATGGTTGGTATAGTGCATGTGCTGGGACTAAGAAAAGTAACCCATAAATTGCCCAAAACAACCATTCAATTAAATGGTTTTTCAACATAAGTAAATCTGAACATCTCGTGGTTAGGATCACTAGCTGACTAGCGTTAGGAATGTATTGGGTGGAAAAGGAGAAAAGCCACGATGAATTGCTGGGGATAAAACCCCTGCATTGTGTAGATGAAGAAGGGAAACCTTTTTACTCTAAAAGGAAAACCAAAATCCATCTCGAGTAAGACAAATATCATCCTTACAATTAAAACGAACGGCTAGAAAAGCATACTAAGTTTATGCGGTACATGTGGAAGAAGTAGAACGGAAAAGCTGGGAGAAGATTTGTTGAAGGAGTTGCCGGTGGTAAGGGGAATTTAAGGAAGTTTTTCCCGAATGAGATTCCTCATCTCCCCCTAAAAGAGAAATTGATTTTACCATAGATTTGATGCTGAGCAACACATGTTTCTGATCCCCCCTACGAATGAGCCCTCTGAACTTATGGAGATGAATATGCAATTGCAAGAATTATTAGATAAAGGTTGCATTAGACCAAGTGTGTCTCCTTGGGGAGCACCGGTCTTATTCGTGAAAAAAGAAAGATGGAACTTTCGGGATGTGCATTGATTATCGTCAACTAAACAAGTTGACCATTAAAAATAGATATCTCGCTCCTAGAATTGATGATCTTTTTGACCGAGGTGAGAGGGGCCTTAGTCTTTTCAAAGATTGACTTAAGAGCTGGATATCACCGACTTAGAATCAAGGAAGAAGACATCAGCAAAACAGCGACTTTTCGAACCCGGTATGGACACTACGAATTTGTAGTCTTACCTTTTCGGATTGACAAATGCCCCTGCCACGTTTATGTGTCGATGAACGAGTGTGTTAAATAAGTATTTGGACAAATTTGTTCTTGTGTTCATAGATGATATCTTAGTCTACTCCAAAAATGAAGATGAACATCAAGAACACTTGAGAATAGTGTTGCGGACATTAAAAGAAAACCGAGTTATATGCCAAATTCGGCAAATGTGAATTCTATAAAGATAAAATTCAATATCTAGGTCATATTATTTACGAAAAAAGGCCTTGCAGTTGATCTACGAAAAGATAGAAGCCATTAAATAATGGCCGAGTCCCAATCGATGTTTGACAAGTAAGGTCATTCATGGGGATGGCGAGGCTATTATCGCAGATTTGTGGAGAGATTTTATACTGCTATAGCATCCCATCATGTCATTGTAGAGAAAGGGTGTTAAGTTACGTATGGGATTTAGAAAAAATGTCAAGTCGAGTTTCAAGCAATTAAAACAAAAACTTACATCGGCCCCTATACTAAAGATTGCAGATCTCGATAAGAAATTTGTGGTGTGTACCGATGCTTGCGAGAGAGGGGTTGGGAGGAGTCCTATTGTGGGAAAACTCGGTTATTTCCTATGAATCTTGAAAGCGAAAAATACATGAAAGCAGAATTATAGTGCCTATGATTTGGAATTAGCGAGTATCATTATCCATGCTTTGAAGATGTGGCGACACTATCTCCTTGGGAAATTTTTTATCTTGATGAGCGATCACATTAGTCTCAAATACTTCTTTTCCCAAACGCGATCTGAATGCAAGCAAGCTAGATGGTTGTCCTTTTTAAGTGAATTTGATATGGACATAAAATATATCGAGGGAAAAGAGAATAAAGTTTAGCTGATGCATTAAGCAAGAATGCTTGCCGAATATAAACGACCTTGGAAGTAGTGCATGGGATCGAAGTAGAAGAATTGGTGAAAACAACGACAAATCAAGATCCAAACTATGAAACACTCTTGGTGAAAGCTGCGAGAAAAAAGGGAGAAAAATTGATTTCACTCAAAATCAAAAAAGAGTTGCTATACTATAAAAATAGGTTGTATATTCCAAATGTAGAGTCCTTAAAAAGAGAAATTTTGGATGAATATCACAAACGACCATATGCGGGACATCGAGGATATCAAAAAAATGTTAACGACCACGAAAAAGAAATTATTACAGCCAAGAATGAAGAAAGATGTGGCAGAATACTTAACTAAGTGCATGGAATGTCAACTTGTCAAAATTGAACATCAACATCCGGCGGGTCTTTTAAACCCTTTGCCAATAGCGAGAATGGAAATGGAACACGATTTCCATGGACTTTATAATAGGGTTACCCAAAAACAAAATAACAACATGATTACTGTAATGGTAGTAGTAGACACTCTCACAAAAGATGCCCACTTTATACCGGTAAAATCTACCTTTGGGACAGCTCAAGTAGCGAATGTGTTTCGAAGGAGGTAGTAAGACTTCATGGGGTTCCAAAAGTAATTGTACGAGACGAGACGTTAAGTTTACAACGACATTTTGGAAAGGATTGTTTGGAGGGATGGGTACTAAGTTGAATTTTAGTACTGCCTATCACCCTCGGATCGATGGGCAAACGAAAGGACTAATCAAATTTTGGAGGATATCGTTTGAGAATGTATGTGATGAGACAGGACCATCAAAGTGGGAAGAGTATTTGCACTTAGCTGAATTTTCCTATAACAACGACTACCAATCCTCAATCAAAATGAGTCATGTTTGAGGCAACGTATGGAAGGAAGTGTCGTACTGCGAGCTAGAGTCAACCGAGAGGATAAACTAATGTTGGGACTCGATACATTACAAGAGATGGAGAAAATTGTAAAACGAGATACAAAAGAAACATCAAGACGACACAAGATCGCCGAGAAAAAGCTATACTTGATAAGAAAAGAATGCATCGAGAATTCAAAGTGGGAGATCATGTGTATTTGCGTATTAAACCCAAAAAAGAGCACACTTTATGCTAGAAGTTGTGCCAAATTGGCTCCTAGATATTGTGGTCCTTTTGAAGTCCTAGAAAGGGTGGGACCGATGGCATACAAAGCGGCCTTACCACCCCCATGTTAGAGTTCATGATGTATTTCATGTTTCATTATTAAAAAGATATGTGCATGATGCTTCTCACATAGTTGATTGGAATGTTGTACGGGTGGAACCAAAAGGGGAATTCTGCCCGAGGCAGCTTCAAATATTGGAGCGGGAAGAAATTGAATTGCGAAACATAACAATAGCCGGAGTAAAAGTGCGGTGGAAGCACTTTCTTGCTGAAGAAGCTACTTGGGAAGGAGAAGGTGAAATGATGGAGAGATATCCATTTTTGTTTAAGAAATGAACTCTAGTAGTTAAATAACAACAACGAGGACGGTGTTTATTTTTTAGGGGGAGTATGTAACACCCCAAATTTATGTGTTGAAATTTCAAAGTTAGACATTTGAACTTTAATCCTAAGGGGAGCGGACCCCAAAGGATGAATGAATTGTGAAATGTAATTTAATATTCAATTTGAGGAAATGAATAAAGTACTAGTATGCATGTTGACCAAAAATGAGATTTGAGATCACTTGCTAAATCCATGAGGATGGATAAGGCAATTATTCCCCACAATCCTTCAAAAATCCTTGGAAGGAATTAATGCTAATTTAGATTTTGAGGAAGAATCTAAATTTCCCCAATGACGAAGAAAGTAGTTGGGAAGAGGTAAAAAGGCTGGAAAAGGCTGAGGGAAAGCATAAAGCGAGCTTTAAAGAATCCCAAAAATGGGAAGCCTAGGCAAACGGGAAGAAAAAGCATCCTGCTATTGCGGACGCGAGAATTAGAAACACGCTTTGGGGGAACTATTAGCTTAAATAAAGAAATTTGCTCCTAAAGCAGATCAAGGGGGGTTGTTGATCTATGGTGGAGGTGGTCTCGGCTCGGGGGTGAGTTCGGGAGAGAAATAGAACTCTACGATTGGGAGGTTGGTCTATTGCATGAGTCGTATGAATTGGCTACATATAATTAACTACTCTATATTAGAGGTGTAGATGTTGTATGGTGGGTAATGGTAGATAAGAAATTCAATTATAGTCAATTCTGGTCTATCGGTCTTTATTATGAGTAATGGTAATTATGGTAAGATGAATTTTATTTGTAACTTTAATCTAGCTTCAATAAATAAGAAAGGGACGAGTAGGAATGGGTTCTTCAACCCAAATGGCGAGAGAAAGGAAAAAATTGTTGGAGTCTGTAGTGTTCTTACTTTTAACGAAGTAAATAGTAGAAGAAAATCTTCTACACATCGCATAGTAGTAAGAACAATAGCCTAGGATAGCATCCACGAGAAGGTCTAAATTTGGAGATATTGTACAAAATAAATATCCCAGGGGGGATTCAAGAAACACAATTATAAAAACTTAAAGTAATTATTAGAATGGAATACTCCGGATTCTCGGAAAAAACAATTATAGAAACAAACCAATGTCAGCTGTACGTGCAAATTAGTGCTACTTTGAAACACCACGAGCAATTCTCCAATGGAGATAAATTCGAGAAAATTCATCATGGATATATTTAAAATAGATCATGGTTGTACAAATAAACATTTTGTAAATACATGGAAGAATATAGCCATAATACAAAGTACTCAAATTACGGTTACTAAAGCGCAAGGAAATCCGTGGAAAACTTATTCGGTTCGGGAATATAGTGCATACATGTGTTGTAAAGCGAAATTATACACCCCCGGTGGGCATGTGCTGTCATCTTAAATTACGGTTATACACGAGATTAAAAGATTAATATGACCCGAGTTTTTATTTACAACTATAAAACATTATTGAATATTACATGCATCAATTTCGGTGTATTATTCTAAAGACATGTGATAAATTTATGATAGCAACACGAAGTAAACACGGTAATAGACCGAAAGTAAATATACCCGAAAGGTCGACATACATTATATCATTTTCCATACGAAAATCACAAGCTGCAAGCCTACGGTAGATATTGAATTGTATTAACTCTACGGACCTCTAGAAATACGGGAAGTTCGTATATCATATCAACGAGAAGAAAACATTATAGAAATAAAACAAGTCTAGAATGGAAAAATGATAAATAAATCAAGGCTTTTCACATTTCCTATCATAGTTCATCTGCATCAAAATGAAACAAATATCGCACTGCCAAGCATTCAATCAAAAAACACGAGTGACTAGAATATACAACCGACATATATATATTTTTTTTATCCGAGCATCGATAATCATTGTCTATGCCCAAAAAGTAACATCTAAAGGTTAAAGAGTCTCGGCATAAATGTCGAATAAAACTCAACGGTACTAAAAAGCAAACGGAAATAAACACGAGTCCTCAATACAAGTTTGCATCAAAGTTTATCCATTATATCTCTGCAAATTAACGAAATCAAAAAATCTATAGCGAGCAACGATGGCATCGTTCCATCATGAAAATTTCGGGAATCGATGTCTTGCCATCAAGAATTCATCACGGAAGCTATCGCAATAGTAGAATGCTATGAATACCAGCTCTGTAGGTATGAGGAGAAGTTCAAATTAGTACGTGAGACAAGCGTACGAGAAACCCGCGTTGCGAAACTAGTTTATACATAGGGAACGAAAACTTCACCTCGGTGAATAGGATTTGGTTCTGCACATAACCAAGGAGAGGTGTTAGAAACTCACAAGAATGCGAAGGCGGTAAGAGTCAAATACGTATATAAATTCCAAACAATGGAGTACTGATGTAAAATAGTTAGGTATCGCTATTGCGAACCCCATAAGCGGAAGGCTACCGCCCGTGGCACACAACAAAACAAAAAAAATTGTGTGACTAGAGACGATGGGATGAAAAACCATTACACGAACGCAAAGATTTGGAAGCAAAATCTCTTACGCGAAATGCCCGAGCACCAAGATGAAACCACGGAGCGGAGACGAAGTTTGTTAGCGCAAAAAAAATTGGTTGACTCGAAAAAATTCATAGCCACTTTGCAAGAAACGCGTGGTGAAAAAGAATGGAACGATTTAGTAATATAAATATGATTACGGTAAATGGTTATCAAACTAAAAACAAAAACCCCAAACAACATATTACCTATGTGAAGGTCCAAGGTACCCACGAGTTCGAGCTTCGATCAGTCGGAGACAACGACCTCAACAAGCCGAGCCATGGCGTAGGGAGAACAAAAAGGGAAGAACCCTCTCTGCAAAGAAAATGTGACTCATGCATCGATGTGCCAAGCTATGGGATGGACGTGGTACTCATTCGGAACAAAAGAAAAGAACACGGTTAAGCCATGGGTGAATTAAATATCAGCGGAATCCAGGTCTATAAACCCTAAACCGCCATGCGCCATACACTTGTCCTCATCACAACGATTGTCATGGGGATGAACAACTCGGTGGGATGGGCACAATTAAATTCGAGAGGTAGGTAGAGTACTACGACATCGGTTAATAAACCATAACCTTGAACAATGAATAGCGTCGTTTCAAACGAACAAGTCATGTGAAGTAAAGTCGAGGTGGCACAACCTTTAACCGAGTTGGTACTCCGGACTTAAATGTCAAAGATCGAGGCAAAATCAACGTACGCAGAGTGCAATGATGCCCTCAAAATCTCGAGTAGAGTTAGAACAAAACATATGTAATTTCGTATGGTTGCAAATTGAAATAACATCGCGTATTAAATTATGGTTCAATAGAAATTGATCTCGGTTAGGTATGGTTGCATTTCATTAGACCCTTCGTTATACCCATATGATATATACATCTAAACCCGGTGTGTTGTATTATGCATATGCCAAGGTTTCGTCACTACCATGGTTAAGGCCTACGCAAATCCTTTGATTAGCGCATGGTATGGGAGGGGTTTCCTCGATGCATATAAATCAAAAATATATATTGTGACATGCATATATATAAGTTCTATGGAATTGGAATTTAACATATGTTGGAAATTATGTCATGTGGCATAATTTAGGGATATATATATATTATATGGCCACACCCAAGTATATAGTTGGGAAAGACAATTTAACCTTAACATGAGGATCTTAACCGGATTCAATGCATAAGTTTAATTAATACATTCTAGGGTATAAAGCTGTTAATGGAACAAAAAAAAACAAAATTGTTGTGGTAATAGAGGTACATTACAAAAATATATGGATGTGCATTATATATGGATGGATACACACACATGTATATATGCAATCATTTAGTTGATGAATGCATTCCTTTGGGTGGAGTTTAAATGTTTATAACTATTGGTTCGAGTTGATCTGTTTTTGGTCATCTCGTAGGATTTAATACTTGTTTCATTTTTTCAGGACAAGTGCTAGCCTATTACGCAACTTATATTTCATTGTTGAATATGAAGGCATCCACTAATTTGCATCTTCGAATAGCTTCTACAATTTTAAAATCTCCTATATATGGCACTTGATTACACAAATCGCTACAATATGTCTAGGATTTATTTAAGATATATAGATTCTTGGGAGACCACACTATTACCCACATGAGTACATTTCTATGGAAAAAATAATGTTCACAATAGAGGACTTCAAACGGTATTTCCTAGAAAAAAAATAGTATCTTTTTGGTTTAATTTCTATGTTACGGTGGGGTTCACATCCCTGTGCTAAATACTTCGGTTCCCATGGAGCTCATGACAAGATTCAATTCTTACGAGTTAGCACCATTATCACGGATCAAGGTTGTTTCTCTATTTTTTTTAGAGTTCCTTTATTAAATTCGGTAAATCACCATGTTGGGGCTGCTAATAAACTAATTTCTTCTACTTTATCTATTTCCTCCTCTCCTATTTTGTTTCATAGTAAATTCCTTTTTATGGTGCACATCTAAGACAACATATAGGTTCTAATAGTATTATGTGACATCTTTGGAATGCCCCATTGCAATCCCTTTTCTAATTGATGGCAAACCCATGCAATCCCCTTACAACACCTTTGTAAAATGGAGTTAGTTTTATAATTGTGGATATGGTTCCCTTATACGGTCAACGATTTCCCTGCTGCATAGATTGGGTGTAGGGTATTTTATTCATGGGCACTTTCAAGTCATAATGGATATTTAACATAGATTGGGTGTAGGGCATTTCTTATGTGAACTTTCAAGTCATAATATATAATAACATAGGTTGTTTATCATTTCAAATGAGGGCGAATGTCCATGGAAGCTTTACGATATTATTTTGAAGTTCATTATCTAATCATACGAAGTACAAGTATCCATATTTGTTGCAAAAAACTAATATGACCAACTTTCCATGATGTGAAATTACGTTCTTCAAGGTGATTTGTTTTTTGGATTAGTTTTTGCAAGTTATGATACTCGTATTCATAAATAATATTTGAATTGTAATTGTTCAAAGGATAGAGTGAAATTACCGGATGCCTTATCCTCGGCATGTACCCTACGAGCATTTCTCTCTATACAATAAAAAGGAATTGCAGTGTGACAAATCATCTCGAAAATTGGACGAAATTCGTAGGCTCAAAAGTGTTGTAAGTATTGAGTATAAAAAAATATCTTCATTGGTGACGGTTATATATTTGTAATCTACTTTCAACCTTATTCATAACCATACGTGGATTTATTTGCCAACTTCTCCGGGAAAACTAAAAATTCATTACAAATTGAAATCCGTATTTTCCTAACTCTTGTTGCACATTTTTATTTTGTGTATTTTTTTTCAATATTATTTTATAATGCTTGTTTTCTTTTTCATTAAATACGGACCACATGGCCAATTATCTAGGGCCCTAGCTTCATCGATGTATACTCTTATTGTTTAGTAGGACTTCTAGAATACTAGATGGTATCAAGGTTACGGGAATTCATAGCTAAAGCTGTAATTTGTCTTTTAATCTTTTTGATATCTCCACGGAACTTGTTACAAACTCTTCTCTTCACTCTTGAAAAATGAGAAAGAATGCGGAGTTTATTGAATTTGAAAAAAGAGGTTGAGATTAAGATCTTTGTTTGCTATATAAAGTGAATTAATCTACACCATAAGTGATATTTTCTTCACATGCATGGGAAAGAATTGAATCCATGATTTTTTAGTATAGAGAGTTCCTTTGTTCTTCCTTCTGGATGTGATACTATAGTGCGGATATTGTTAGACAATTACTGCTATTCATCCTTGCAACTTTAAGATAAATGGAAGCTTTGTAAATTAGAGATAGAGAGGTCAAGATGTAGATTAGCAAGCTAGAGAGTGAATTGATCTACTCCATGAGCAATACATTCTTGCACAAGAATTTAAAAGAATTTAAGCTATGCATCTTTGGTCTATCCAGAGAAGCTGCCCTTGTTCTTTCTCTTTTGTCTAGTTACTAGCGAGTGCAGAGATTGCTAGGACATTCTTGGTATTCCTTTGAGGTCTCTTTGCTTGAAGAATAGACCGAGGCTTGCTATATAACTTGGAGTGAATCATATACACTTCTATTATGATTGCATGAGCTATTTAGAAAACCTCCATCTATTCTTCAAGCCAAGAGATGATAAATATTTATTAAGAATGCCATAGCAATATCTCCTACGGTGGTAAGAAGTCAAAAGAAACTATCCGGGTAGACCAAAAAAAACATAGCTTCAATTATTTTACTTGCTTGTGCAATAAATAATGCTTTTTCATTTACGTCAATTATGATTTTTTTACCTTATTTGTAAGAACTTGAAACTTTCTCATAGACTTAATTCATAGTTTCGGTTCTATGATATTTTATAAAAAAATATATCTTATTCATTCTCGTGAAATCAAATCTCTTACGGTGTTCAATCTCAAAAAAGCATGTAGCATTTTCCACGACGCATAGATTGTGTGAAGGAAAATCTAGGTTGTATTCTAAATTTCTATAATTGTAGTTGCAAGTTTTCTTTCTCGATTCTTCAAGTTTGGGAATGAACTATAGGTCTATGAATGCAAACAATGGTCGTATGCATACATACAAGTATATCCATGAGATTTTCTATATCAATTCTTCGGATATGGGATTGAATTGTAGGTGCATGAATGAAAATATGCCCATATGCATCGAAAAAAGGCACATGCATGAGCTTGAGTTTGAAAAGGTTTTAGGTATAGGCGGATTCGAATTATGGGTTTTTTACATACTAGGACTAATTAGTAACTTGCTAAAAACAATGGAGAGCTAGTTATATGGGTTTATGCTCGTATCACGCAATGAAGGAAGAAGATATTTGGGAAAATTCAAGACTAAAATGCAATAACCTAAAAAATATATGGTGTCTTGCAAACTATTGTATGGGTTTGGTGGGATATGAGTCAATAAAAAACATTGAAATTACTTTTTGGTTTGCATTAATTTGAAATTGTAACACATTGAAGTATTAAGCTGCAATGCCCTATTGCTTATTCATCACCTTATAAGCTACGGTTAACTATAATCTCAAATGTGAAAAATCAAATTGAAGGCTGATGCTTAAAGGATCTTAGTGAGTTTCCAAGGATTTTAGGCAACTCATGTGCCCTTCTCTCGTTCCCTCCAAACCTATCATGCACTCGAGGAAACCCATTCCGGAATAGGAGCTATGTTGTTTGTTTGTTTGTTTGGACATGAATCATTTTGTAGCAGAAGGAAGTGGTTCCACATATATGTTGTAAACGGATCCCATGGTTGTAATGGCCGGGGAATCGGGTGCGGATCCACTGTTTCACGGAATCAAACACAATTCCTTCACATGAAAGGGTTGAGTGCGACCCCTTATTCTAGAGTCCAACCCAATACCTTGATAGGAAATGGTTACGATTTTTGGAATCACCAAAATTTCATATAATTGGATGAGGATCCTTGTCTCATGAATGCGTGACCGGACGAGGGATCATAAGTGCCACCTCCTACGGGTGATTATGCTAGCTGTGGGTGGAACCATTTACCTAGAGGTTTTATTAATCTTTAAATATGCACTAGAATAGGAGTGGTGCTTTTTTTGCTTTTCTGGTTTGTACAAGATTCCATTTTCTAGAAAATGGAAATTATTCCACCTTTGATGGAAACGGATCCCTTGGCGGGAAACGGTCGAGTGCGGATCCCACGAACATTTGACAAGAAAAAAATTATGATATTGGAATCTCCAAAATTCGGATATTTTGGCATGGATCCCTAAGCTATTGAATCCGATGCTGAATAGAGCATGAGAACCACCTCCCATAGGTGACTCACGGTGACTTTGTGTTGGAATTGTTTACCTTACGTTTCACGGCAACCAATATCAATTAGATTTCTACGAGGTTTGAGAGCGATTGACAACCATTTACTGTATCCTTCTACTCAAATAGGTTAATGAGCCTCACTAATGCGAGCTCAAGTAATGTTTTCTCAACAAAATATCAAGGCCATTTTTCCCTTATTGATAGCACAACATAATTCATGCCTCCTCCTTTCGGTGTTCCCTTGAACCTCCCTGTGCAATTTCTAGTTAAGTGTAGCTTCAAAATTGGAATTGATTAGAATCTTGGCTTTTATTGATGGTGATGATTTTGGTTCGTTCTATAGACTATGTACCTTAGTCTTTTGGTCTGTAGCATAGAGTAGATTATAGACTTTTGACTCATTTTTTCACAAAGGTATAGAGATGCTCGGTCCTTTATGTTACTGAGATAAGACATGTTTTTAATGTCTTTAAGTTCATAATTTGTACATTTAAATGCCTTAGAGATGATCCACATGGTTTTGGTTTATTTTAACTTGAGATCACAATACACTTCTATCCTTCATCTCATAGGGCCACAAATTTGCATTGATGACGAAGATGATGGTCTTTTTTAGATGTAAAAGATGGATAGTCTCCCAAATGAGTCGAGTTGCCTTATAAATTCTTCTTCTTGGCCTACTTCCAACATCCTTTGGACATCTTTGAAACTCAATCTTGAGCCTTTCTTCATGCTATTGTGGCCTTCCTCTTTCTCGTGATTACCTTCGGCCTCAGTGAGACCCAAACTATTCAACCATGTAGGTTCCACCCCTTCATGACCTTTCTCATTCGGGCTTCAAAATCGATTAGCTCCATCCAAGCTGTCTTCTATCACATAACGACGAAACTAGCAACACTCGGGGAGGAAGAAAGTCTTGGTCAACCAACTCCTTTTTTAAAACGCGTGGGATATGGGGCCCTCAAAACGTCCTCCATTTCTAGCAATATTTCTAATTGAAATTGGGCCAAAATTTTGATGGAAATCACGGTTCCACCAAAGTTGAAGTTACGTCCATAGAGAACTTTTCCCTTAATTACTTTGGCACTCTCCAAATTTACCCAAATCCTTAAAAACCTAAAAAATAGTGGATCAATCACAACCATGCTGCGACATTTCACTAGATTCTAGCATAGGTTGCCATGAATGGTGCACTTTGAGTGCCCCTTGTAAAATCTACTTATACCCTTCATGAAACAAGATTTTATTGACACTCGTCTATTATATGATAGCATATAGTGGTTGAAGTGACATGTTTATGAAGTGGCAATTTTTTTAGTATGGATGAAAGGAAATTCGGGGGGATTAGAAATTTTTAAATATAGATAGAATTATATATATATATATATATATATATATATATATATATATATGGAAATGAGTCGAATCAGAATGAGTAGGTCTGCCCTCTTTTAAAGACAGGAAAATGTTCAACTGAGATATTTTACTTGTTTATCCTCCTTCCTCCGGTGGTTCTCTAGAATCTGTTGGGGAATGTGATTTGGAAAGTGCTGCGATTCACCAATACCGAGAATGATTGAAATTTTGAGTCTTAGTAGTTATACTAAGGTGATAGAAAATTCATAAAAAAACCGATGTGGACCTCCTAATCCAACTATGAAAATGTGGATGACTATAAACATGGACCTTAAACCTCCTCACATCAAAATCAATATTTAGAAGTAAACAATTCTATTTGAAAAGTCCAAATAATATACAGAGGAATTTTTTTACGAAATAATCCCCGAGACTTTTACGGGGCTAATAATATGATTACACGTCTTTGAATTATTTTTGACTAATTTTATGTACAAATAAACCTTTTTCCCCCTGCATTTCCACAAAAAAAATTGTTGCGTTAGCCATTTTCACTATAAATAAAAGGGAGGGCCATCATATAATCAAATAAATCGTCTATTGCATGGAAGCATACGTTAGGGTTAAAGTAGCTTTGTTTATAAGACTAAAAATTTGTTAGAATGAAAGGAGATTTGGGTCATTAGAAAACATGATTTCTGAAAGAAAGAGAGGATTATTTATAGATATGGCAATGGGTTGAAGCCCAAATGAGTAGGGCCTACCTTATTTTACTATTCAGTACGCCTATCATCCGATGGATTTCTTGAAGCCTTACAGGGAAGGAGATTTGAAAGGTCCCTAATTCGAGCATGGACATTATGAATGAAATTGTAAATCTAAGTAGCTAGACCATGGTGATTGAAAATTCATAAAAAAACCAATGTGGATCTCCTAGGCCAACTATGAAAATGTGGGTGCTTGTAAACATGAAATTAGCTTCGGAGAGTGCCACTGATTCACCAAAGCCACTTTGTGGGTGAAATTGAAGGAATAAATTTACATCAATAAATTGTCTTTCTAAGTGTAACACCAATTCATATACATGACTCTAATTATATATATTTATGACAAAATGACAAACCCATAAAATACATCAAGAAGAAGTCGTTGACCTATAATAAAAAAAATTCTTGCTCATGAAACCCATGATGCACAAGTATTACAAAATGCATTTTATTATCTTTGTCTTCTTCATTACATAAATTCATAATTACAAGTCATTATGAATACCAAACTTAGTTACATGTTCCAACATTTCCTCTTAACTACGGAGGTATTCATAATGTTACATGGTCACTCTCATTACGAAGAATCTCATAACAAGAATTCAATTGGTAATCCATGTGTTATAGCATCTTATTAACTTGACATTGTCGCGAGTGCAAGGCCTTGATTAAAAAACTCCATCTCTTCACAATACCATGAACTACAATGCTTTGGGTGAGACCAATGATTATAGACATCTTCATCATTGTCTCCAAGGTACATAGTCCACCCACGTGTTCACAGAGTATGACCTCATAGGACTATTCTTTTGGGGATAGCTAATCCTCAAAGAATACCCATCCTTTCACGACTACTCTTACCTTGGATACCCTAATACATCTCCAAAAGAGTATTTGATGCCGGATGATTATCCAGGTCCCACATTTTGTCTTCCGGGTGAAGACCAGAATGGTACGTCTATCTCTCCCTCTTAATTAGGGAGGACATACCCATTCCTATCAAGGGAATGTTCTCAAGCTCCCTCTTATCCAAGGACTTGTCAAGGCTCCCTCTTAGCCAAGGACTTTTCTAGGCTCCTACGGACTTGCTTCGAAGTTTCTACTAGGTAAGAAAATTATTACCACCCCCCTCTTAATTAGGGACCTGTAGCGACAATGATGAAAGCACCAAGATGCTCATGGAGAAATACTTTCTTTGATGTCATGAATTTATTCGTTGTTGAGGAGTCTTCATATTTGGGATATCTTGATTAGGGCTCAAATCACCCATCACTTTTAATTTTTTGTCTAAATGTGATCCATCAATTTTTCATCCGGTCTACCTTCATATCACGTTTCTTTCCTTTGAACCATACTTCTTCCAAGGATATTACATCCTCCAATATGGTTATCAACTGTGGAAGAAATATACTTCCCTTTGGCTACTCTAAATAAGCTCATCGAGATATTATTCAAATATAAATATGAATACTTAAATCAAAATCTACCTTAGCGATGATCTTTCACCATGACATCCTTCTTGTAGGCATCGACATCCTTTTTTATCTCCTAAATATATGTATTGTCAAGGATCTCTATCTTTTCCGAGACTTTTATTAGAGTCCACATATCTTCCTGGAGATCTCCTAGTCAAGTCTTCTTGGCTTCCTTGGATGTTGATTCCTTCTTTCCATGGTTGTACTTCTCATGATATCTTGCTTTTTCTTTCTCCACGAGTTTTATTTCATTCACGGGGGACTTCCATTGTGCGGTTCTGAATAATGTGCAACCACACCATATTCCATATGAGGAAATATCATGTTGATTTCATCTAGTGTAAATGATGCCCTTTTGGAAACCTATGCATTAGAAGAGTTTCTTCTTTCTATTTTGATCATACTTCTAAAGATAGAAGTATACTACTCACAACCACATGGCATGACTTCATAGCATCCGGTGTCAACAAATATATATATATATATATATATATATATATATATATGAACCTCATCATTTTCCTTTTGAGTCATCTTGATGTAGGTTTCCTTAGAATGAAAGAGTTTCATTTTCTTGATTTTCTTCATCAATATGTCAACATATTCTAATCCCAAAATTTTGTAAGTTAGAATTCTTGATGAAACCTTTTGCTTTCTTCTCGAGTAGAGAATCCAAAGAGGATTCCATTAGAAAATGTCAACACTTTTGTTTCCATATTGATTATTTAATGATGACCCTTGATCTAGATGATCTCCTTACATACCTATTGTTTTTCAGAGTGAGGTTCCTAGGAGTCACTTCTTTCATGGAACTCTTGTTGGTTTTTTGTGGTCCTATTCCTTGGCGAGTTTTATCAACACGATTTCCATGCAACATATTATACATTGTCTTGAAACTTCCTTATTTTTCCAAAGAAGTTAGCGTCATGCTAGTGATTAATTTGAAACTATATTTTAGTGGAAAAAATTCATATTTTTTTTGGTGGAATAGTTCATAATTTACTACGATATTTTTTTTGCAAGTGTACTAGTCACGATGATAAATGTATGGTTTACTTCAAAGGTTTCTAAGTTCTTTCTAGATATGATTTTCATCATTTTCTTTTAATACTTCTCTAGTGCTTTACCTTCATATTTTTATCCCCCTACACAATTTCTCCCACGAGGTCCATGTTGTTATGTTTATTGGGCACATTTTATGTGGAAACTTTTTTCCTAAGGTTCTACAAGGTAAATCCAAATGCAAAAAAATACTATTTTACATATTGATATTTGTTCAAGACATTCTTGTGTGATACTTGAATTTCATAAATCTAGATTTCTATTTCGTTATCTATATGAATATATAAAGAAACGAGGCCCATGGATTGTTCATATTTCTCAAACTATGGAGTTGTTCCTTTCTTGTTTCATGTTCTTTTATATTGTTATCTTGTGATTCAAATTTCTAGTTGTGCTTTCCAATTACTCTCCTACGTAGTACATGCTTTGTTAGATTATATGTATATTGAACATATTATTTCTAGTAGCTTTTGATATTCCTCGATTTTCTATTCCCTTAGTATATCTTTGCACCTTTAGGGGCAATTTCTAGTTTAAAGTCTAATTATATAAAGGGCGCTAGCTCAATGCAAGAGCACTTGCTTTATAAGTAGGAGGTTGGTGGTTCAATTCCATCATGCCTTGATATTCATAGGGAATGAGGACGATCATTTTTTGGTGACAAATGATCTTTTGACCATCGCCAATGAGATTATGGTGACATTTTTCGACCCTCAACAAAATATGAAATGGTGATGGTCGATGAATGCCACCATATATACACATCAATAGTGACGAACATTAAAGGTCCGTCACCATAAATATTTGTTTACGATATGAAATGCTAAGGGTCATCTGTTTGTCATTATAGTCATTATTTGTGACGGGCCTTGATGTCACCAATGAGTTTATAGTGACGGTCAATGAACATGTCGACATATATATGAACTAATAGTGACGGCCATGAAAATTCCATCACAAAAAAATTGTTGTTGTTAATTTGAAATGGTGACGGTCACTATCCATCATTATAATCAATATTCGTGACGGATCTTGAACGTCACCACAACACATACTTTTGGCGATGCCATCTTTGGTGACGTTCGGTTTTTTGGTGACGAATGCTATTGTCTGTCATCATTTCTCATATGAAATGGTGACGATCACTCCCCATCGCTATAAATCATTATTAGTGACGGACCTTGAATGTCACCACAACACCTATAGTTTCGGCAATGCCACCTTTGGGGACGTTCAATTTTTGTTGATGAATGTTCTTTTGACCCTCACCAATGAGCTTATGGTGACCATCTTCTCCCCTCACCAATGTCCTTTTTTTCTTGTAGTGGGGGTTTGAATTTCATTGATGACCGGATGGAGAAGCATCATTCGCATCCAATGTCTCTATAAGCCTCGACATTTAATGATGCCACCTCTTAGTTTTAGGGACTTAACTTTCAAATGGTTTATATTAAACTCCACCATGAGTCCCATACCTATTAGTATGATTTAAACAAAAATAGTTGGGGGGATTCATGGGATAATTTTTTGTGTCAAAATAGTTTTTCCAAATCCTAAGAAAATGGTCATGAGAAAATCTTGCGGTAGACTAAGAAAAATTGAACAAGGATTTCGAAAGCTGTTTTAGAAAACCTTTTCTATTCACCTCGAGTCAAAAAAAACATATTTTTTCCACCTTCATAAGATACACAATATGGTTTAGAGAATAATTTTTCATTTTTATTGATGCCCAAATCACTTGCGAGCATGGCCAAAAGAACTAGAATTGGGTTTATAAAGAAAAAACTATGACTCGACGTGGTTAGATAATATTGATACTTTGAGTTGAATGAGTCTATGCATATTGAAACTTCAAAACCTACAAATGAAATAGAGGAATATGATAAAAAATATGAAATAATAAAGATTTGAATTATCAAAAAAAATCAAATTGAGCATTTTTTCATTGAGCATGATTATCAAAACAAAGAGGGCCTTAGTTTTACATACCTCCCACTTTGTGTTCACACTGTGAACAATTTAATAAATATTTAAGGCTAATTATATGACACTTTGAACCTAGATATGAAATAGAAGCTTCACGTACCTATTTACCAGTCAATCTATTATATACCATTCAATCTATCAAACTTAATAAATTTTTCTTCAATTTTGGGAAAAACTAATCAACCAAAAAAATTGTACTAACCTGGATATCAAATTGAAACTTGTGAAGAAATGATAAACATGCACAACGAGATCATGTTTATGAAATATGAAATGAAACTTGCAGCATGTCTCAATCTATTCAATTTCCTTTTAAATAAACTTCATTTATTTTTTATATTGAATTCGTTTTATGTAATTTGAATGAGAGTTGTTTCAATTTAAAGAAGTGTATTAATTAAAGAATATGGAACATGAGGCACGCACACCAAGTTTAATGAGAGTCATTTCAACTTAAAAAAAGTGTATTAAGTAAAGAATATGGAAGATGAGGCATGTGCACCAAGAATGGTGATGCTCCATTGCGTGCCATAATTTTAATTTTTAACTTACATAATAAATTTAATTGTAAGCTACATAATAAATCATAAGTTACATTATCTAAAATACAATTTAATAATACAAATATAGTTTAAATTTAGAGTATTAAATCTATAAAAGCCATCTTAGATCCATCTTAACTCTAGATTTATCAAGCGCCGAGAGGGGTGAAATCTCTTGAGGTCAAAACCTTTCCTCAAGTTTTTTCACTCAAAAAAGAGATTTTCACCTTGAGATATTTTTTCCTCTCGGTGCTTGATAGATGCGGAGTTAAAATGGATCTAAGTCAGTTTCAATCGTGTGCGACCAAGGAAAATCTATTGATAATATGAGTAACATATGATTAATTGTATCAATAATATGTAAATGCATCTCATATTAATATAACCATTTTAAATATGGTAAATATTTTTTTAGATTTATACATTCATTTTAATTTTAAATTTTCTTAGTTATCTTAGTTTGTGCGGATGATAAATATTGTACAATAACTTTAATGATGAAAAATGATGAAGTAAATTTTTTGAATGCAAAGTGACAATGTAATAATATTGAATGATAGAAAATGTGAATAAAAAAGAATGAGGTAAATTACAATTAGTTTTCATTGTGATCAATCTCAAACTATTTCTTCTACTATTCTTATTCCCACCCTTGTTAGTTTTATCATCTTCTCATATCGATTATATGAAAAAATATAGTTGAAATCATAAATAATTTAAATATTTAGCTCCGGATGTTGTAGTACACGTCATACCTTGTCTCTCTTGCTCTCTAATATTATAAGGTTTAATTACTATAGCACGAAATAAATATACATTGTAAATCATTTTGTGTGCTTACAAATCAATGCACACTATTAATCCAATGACTTTAAAATTAATGTACCATCATACATCCAATTACATCAAATCAGAAATTAACATATACGAGTAAATTCAATGAATCTAATGAAAGAAATAAAATAAGATTAGAAAACAACATCTACACTGAAATCAATGCATCTAATGCAAGTAATCAAATAGGATTAGAAATCAACATCTACACTCAAATCAATGCATCTAGTGCAAGTAAGAAAATACATTAGAAAACAACATATACACTAAAATCAATGCATCTAGTCAAAGAAATCAAATAGGATTATAAACCACCATCTACACTGAAATCAATGCATTTGGTGCAAGAAATAAAATAGGATTATAAATCATATATATTGAAATAAATGCATCTAGTGTAAGCAATCAAATAACATTAGAAATCACCATCTACATCGAAACCAATGCATTTAGCGAAATCAATTAAATAGGATTAGAAATAATCTACATTGAAATCAATGCATATAGTGAAAGTAATCAACTATTATTAGAATCAAAATGTACGAGTAAAATCAATGCTTCTAGTACAAGCAATCAAATCGGATTAGAAATCGCCATCTACACTAGAATCAATGCATCTAGTGCAATAGATATTCTTCCCTCACACCCCCTCCATATATATATATATATATGTCCCTCCATATCTCCTTCTTTGTCAATTTATCTCACCCCCACAAACACACACACTCTCTCACTCCATATTTATCAATCTCCTTGTCCCTCCCTCCCCTGTCTCCATATATCTCTTCTTTCTCTTCACCTTCCATATATATCTCTATCTCCCTTTGTATCTCTATGTCAACCCCCAAAACATACACTTGTATTTCTTCAATATATCTATCTATCACTTCCTCCTCTTGTCCCTCACTCTCTTTCTCTTCCCCCTTCCCTCCCTCTCCCCCCGCTTCTATCTCTCTTCCCTCCGACTATCCTCTCTCCCTCTCCCTCCATCTTCCTTATCACTCCCTCTTTCTCTCTCTATATATATTTCACTCTCTATGTATTTATTCTCAAATCCCTCTTTCTTACCACTGTCACTCACTCACTCTCTCTCTCTCTCTCCTAAATCCTCTCACTTCCCCCCTTGCTAGCATCCCCTCTATCAAGTCCTCTCTCTCATCCTTCATCTCTTTCCCTTTCTAGCCTACCTCTCTCTCTCTCTTCCCCCCATCACTCTATATGTATCTCCAACTAAATTACTATATCCCTCCCATTCTTCTTCTCTCTCCTTCTCTCCCCCCCTTGTCTCCATCACTCCTTCTATGTCTCTTTATCTCACCCCCTAAACATACATATTCTATCTCCAGCTCTTCCTTGTCACTCTCTATCTCTCTCTCTCTCTCTTCATTCCTCCTCTCCCCTCTCTTTCGGTTTATCCGCATCTCTCTTTTTTTCACACTTGCTATTTCTCCACCTCTATCATATGTCTTTGTTCTTGCCACCCATATATATTTTGAGTTTATATATATATATATATATATATATATATATATATATATATATATATATATATATATATATATATATATATATATAAATATAAATATAATATCTAATATTGTATTAATATGAAGCTATTAAATTTAACAATATTAATGTCGGGGTTAATAATGTTTTTTTTGCATGATATTATATAATTAGATGTTCATTGCAACTCCTATTTGATATATTTTTTATTTATTTATCTTACATTTTTATACCTATTTTATAAATGTAGTATTTCGTCGATGGTATTTGGCCCATGGTATTAATAATAATTTGTGTCATGGTATTTGGCCCATAGGATTCACTTAAATAAAACCTATTTTTTGAGTTTTTTTGTAAATATAAAGTGGTTTATTTATCAACACCTCTAGTTAATTTTTTATTTTTTATTTATTTACCATACCTCCCAAAGTAAGTAGAAAAAGAGGTTTCATTTATTTAACATACCTCTCATTTATTTATATTTATTTATTTATTTACCATATCTCTTTTGAGGGCTCTTAAAACACTTCATATTTTAAATTTATATTATTTAAATTTATTTTTTAGATTATTTGTATTTTTTATTTATTTACCATACCTCGGGAGTAGTTATAAAAAAAGGTTTTATTTATCTACCATACCTCTCGTTTATTTATGTTTTTTATTTATTTACCATATCTATTTTTGAGTGTTCTTAGAAAACTTCATATTTTAAATTTATATTGTTTAAATTTATTTTTTAGTGATTTATTTATATGGTTGTGTAAGTTATTATTCAAGCCGACATTATTCAGATTTTATTTTTTTATCTATTTTTTTATTTTTTTTAGTATGGCTTCCAACATACATACACATCAAGGTCATACTTGTGGAATGTGTGTGGAATGCGCCTCTCTACACAATAAACCAAAACATTTAATTTAGGAAACTAATATATTAATTAGATACATACATGAAAAGTTCCACTTAGCTATAGATTTTGTTCTACTTAATTTATCCTTACAAGGCCACTCCGATCAAACTATGAGTCCAAAAGGTCAAGTTAGTTCCTATAGGTAGCCCTTAGACAAATTTCGATTACTAAAAAAATTCATAATATCACACTCTTACAAAAAATTCTAACTCCATACCTCTCTTTCCATTTCATATTCACAACCCACGGAGGATTTCACTTCTCTACCATGAAATCCTTCGAACTATCCCAATTCCCTTTAGAGCTTCAACCTAGACTATCTTAAAAAAAATCTTATAGTTAGAGACTCGAAGAACACTTGGATATAATGAATTTCCTAATAATAATAATTACTCTCACACATAAGAAATTGGTCAACATAATTCACATAACAAGACTAATAAACTTATAGTAACCTTGTTAGAATTAATGGAGAAAGATATAGTTAGGATAGGATTGAGACTCTAATTTTAGATCTCGAGATCCTAATATTCGAGGGAGTGGTTCAAACCACTGATTGTGAGAAAGCCTATATGTACTAGGCTATTCTCTCGATTGATGGTAATAGATTGTGTGAGTGTTTGTACACTCTCTAGGTTCTCACCTGGAGAGTCATTTAGCTAATGTAAATCCATTTTTTTAACATGGTATCGAGCTTTAGGTGGAAGCTAAGTGGATGCGTGTTGCATCTACGATCCGAAGATGTAATGATACGTGGAGGAGGGTTGCACTATATCGCTTCATCCGGTGTGTTGAGCATGGATGTGTGATGTTGTGCTTGCGGTTGTAGAGGAGGAGCCTCCCGTGTGGCTATTGAACAACGCCAAGAGACTCGTTTGACTCCTACCAAGATAACGTTGTGATGACGCCGAGCCATTCGTGCAACACAACCGGAGAAAATGGAATGCGGCCAAGCTTACTATGTGTTTAGAAATTAAGGAGAAGAGCTCGGGTGGGTATTGAGGTCTGCATCGTTGACATAATCCGTTGCCTTCCTATCTCGGGTGGGAGGAACAGAGCTAGGCTACCAAGGCCATGAACTCAATGCTCACTTTGAAATGTGAGAGGAATGCTTGCTATAAGGACTCCTAATGTGATCGAGAACGCTGCATGGTGAGATCCTATCATGCAACAACGCAATCGAAACCATGCTCTCATAACGCTGCGTGGTGGATTGGTGTGGCATCCGAAATTTGTTGCGAGGACGTATAGGTTGGATCTCAACGTGTACGTGCAAATCGGATAGGATCATATTGGATCTTGAAAGCTCTGTGAGAACACTGCATTCAAAATTTTTGTGTGTGAATCTCCCGACATGGTGTGGTGTACCTCTGTCGGCGTTGGCGTGGTTTTACGGAAGGAAAAATGACTAAGGAGAGCACCGGATTGATCAGCTGCAACGTTAGAGGAGTTCATCCATGAAGATCCGACAATATTGTTGCTAGAAAAAAGCTCCATCCGTTTCTCCATTGTTCAAGTCTGGTGAACAATTGCGGATTTCCCTGTGTGGCCTATGATTCGAGGGGTTAGCCGATGGTGCTGCACCCATCCTGGGAAAAGCGAAAGTAGGGGCATAATATTTATGGAACGCGGATCGGTTCTAGTTAGGATACATTTGGGGGGAGGACGGATGGACGAGTGCACTAACAACAAAAAACTTCAAATCTGCTTTGTTGAGGCCGATCACTCGAGGCCGGTGAGGTCATGTTTACGTGGTGTTGTGGAGATCAAAATCACTCCAATAAAGATCTACTTATTGTGGTGTCCCTACGATTTTTTTTTATTTTTTTTAACGTGGTACTTTGTCCTCATTTTAAATCGATTGGCTTCCACATCGGTGGGGGTGATCATTGGGCTGATTTGTATGTGGCATTAGACCATTGCGTGCTATGGTGGATTTGAGGCATTAAATCCTTGATCCTTCGGTGAAATTCATTGTTGCATTAATTTCTATCATTTCTCGGTGAATTTATGCTACTTGCCTTAATAAGAAATTAATTTATGCTACTTGGCTCGTGAGGCTAGGAAATATTATTGGTGACTCGAGTAAACAGTTTGCAAAATCAAAACGTAGTCGAGTTTATTTCTATGAATGGTTATGCATATACATGTGAGTTAGTTCGTCCTACAAAGCGTTTCTACATGTGTTGATCAATATTTGTGGTGACGAGAATCACGGCCTACAAAAACCACACCCGAGTCATTGGTGTTCAAAAGGACTTGCATGTGCAAATTTATTTTTTTTGTTTTTTTTTAATCAAAGAAGGGGCTTCCATGAGCTCGGAATGTTGCGTGAGGTGCGGTGGCCCGTGTGTGAGATGGTGTGAGGCATGTGAAGGATGTTACGGATCGTGAGGGAGATGGGTGCATGGATTGATGCACGGGTTGAAGAGGCCATGGAAGGAGGAGTCTGTGAATTTCAAGAGAGTGGACCGAGATATCATTTAATCGCCGTGATTGAACAAGACGTCGGTGCCATCCTTGAGATGGAGAGTACAATTTCCTTCATTGGATGCCATCATTTTCTGGAAGTGTCAACGAGGTTTGCCAATTGAATGTGTTGAGGCTCGAGATTGAGAGCCGACGCTGCCATTGAGGCTCCGGTGTTGTCTCAACCCTTAGACAGGGGAGGAGCATGAGGAGTCATGGTGTACTGTGTGGGTTAATGATGTAGTGGAAGAAGTGTTCTTGCAAGAGAGAGAATAGAAGGATAAAATGGGTTGTTAAAGTAAATTGAAAGAGTCTTGAAGAAAATTCGGGAGAAAGCGTCAAAGGAGAAGTGAAAAAATATTGTGTTGCGAGAATTTTGCGATTTGTTTCGAAGTTGATGGTGATGGAGCGACTACTAACCAAGGTGTAGATTTCGAATTTAGTGAGATTATTAAATGGTTAATGCAGATTTACCATCTTTTTCGGGTATGAATTATGAGAGCTGGGAAAATGAAATGAAAACGAGTACTATGGAAATTAAATTTACTAGATTATGTTAAAGATGTTATTAATGATAGTAGAGATACCTTAGTATTAAGTCTTATAACATCTACGAGTAGATGAAAACATCATACTCGGCATAATACATGAATGCGGAGAGATTCCTAGTACAAAGTTTTTTATGGGATGTTTTAGAGATGAAATACTTGTTTGAATGAAGGCAACAATGCTAAAGATATTGCTCTTGATAATGATCCCATATTTGATTGTGAAAGCTGAAGATGCAATGATGGGTGATGAATGTGTATCTATAATTGAAACTTATAATGATGAAAACACATCCATTATTGTATAACCTAAATGTTTTCCCGATGTAGAACTTGAAAGTTTTCTGATGTAGAAATCAAGTTTGATGAGACTTATATATCTCATGATGAGTGGATCAATTTGATGATTGAAAAAACATCTTATTGATGAATTATTGTTTGTTGAGAAGGAAGGCCTATCTTCACATACGAGATCAAATGAAGAACATTCTTGCGACAATGAAGCTGGATGAAGGCATAATTATGTCGGCAAAAAAGGGATGAAGTAGGGAGAGATGAAAGTAATTGTGGTCATCTTTATAAATCTAACATTGCTTTTTTGTGCGAGATATTGGTAGGCAAGGAACAAAAATGAATTTTGAAGAAGAATTGAAGTTTCTTGAAGCATGGCTTGAAACACCATGTCTTTATGAAATTAAGACATAAATTGCGAGTAATCAATGGTGAAGATATCATCGTCGATGTTCGGATGATTGACACTGGGAAATAGTGAGAGAAAACATTCTCCTATTAAGCTCGTCATAATTCGAGAAGGATGAGAACAAGAATTCAAGCTTTCCATCATCGGGGAAGAAATGAGGTGCAAATACATCAATACCTCACGGCGAGGAAAGTGAAGATGAAGCCTCGACTCGGAATGAAAAAGTATGGAGTTACGAGCATAAAGACCAAAATGAAAACCACTTTGTTACCAAGTTTTTCATGTTTTTATTGTAAGCCTAAGTGAGACTAGACCGACGAGCGTATGTTATTGTTTAGTACCCTTTCTCCATTAAGGGGGAGTGTTAGAATTCATTGAGAAAGATATAGTTAGGATAGGATTGAGACTCTAATTTTAGATCTCGGATCCTAATATTCGAGGAGTGGTTCAAACCACACGATTGTGAGAAAGCCTATATGTACTAGGTTGTTCTCTTGATTGATAGTAATAAAGCTGTGTGAACGTTTGTACACTCTCTAGGTTCTCACCTAGAGAGTCATTTAGCTAATGTAAATACATTTTTTTAACAAACCTAACTCTAGCATGGTTTTTTAATGTTTAACAATGAATCCAAAACGATGGAAAATTCCCAATAAAACTAAAGATTATATTTTCATGCCCCTAACTAATCGGATCATTTACCACGAAGCTCTGTGTAAATACGTTGTGATATGAAATTAGCATAAATCAAGGTAATCAAATTTGAATTATAAAATTAATTGACATTAGCCATTTTCAGCCCAAAATTGGGCGTGTTACATGTATGACTAATATATTTAAACTTTTATGTGTAGTTTTGCAATTAAAAAATGTATAATCTTTAAGTCTAGGTTAATACACACAATTACATAAAAAATGTCTTACTATTGTTATTGGAGCGGGTTGTTAGAATATACACTTACATCTTTACCCAATAAAAAATAATGTTTATATATATATATATATAAATACTTTAAATATTATAATATCATTTATTATTAATATTAATATTATTATAAAAATTTGTCCACCATTCTAGTCAAAATTGGTTTAAGTTAACGTCGAAACAAAACTGTCAGAGTGTGTCTCTGCGTTTGCGGTCTTTCTCTTAATCGACTGACCACGACGACCTCGAAATTACACAGATCATTTCGACTCTACAGTGCGATATGCTAATCGTTTGCGCACGCCTGTTGTTGAGGCGTATATGATTATTGAAATGTGGCTCCCTGAGAGAAACTTGAATCAAAATATTGGCGACTCGGCTCACCTGCATCATTTGAATTGGAATGTATGGAATCGTGACTATGGATGGTCACTCTACTTTCGCAATTAGCGCACGCGGCTGCAAAGTTGCTCTACAATCACCTTTATTCACTGGTTCTGCGCTGACATTTTCACGGTGATGAACTTATGTCAAAGGCTGAGTCAGGGTCTAAGGCTTTTCATATTCATATTGTTGCGTGCGGATATAATCGATGTGCGAATACATCGAACTAGGTCTATTTGTTTATTTATTTATTTATTATTATTATTATTATTTATTATGATTACCGAAATTTATTTAACTAATTAAAAAAAAATTAAAATGTTACTGAGATATCTCTTTTCATTGGAGTCTTCAATATTTTAAACATAATGTATAGACTTTTTTAATCAAATCTTTATGATTAAATAATAGCAGAATTATGTATATAAATTAATATTAGCACAATTATATTATTAAATGTGGCTTATATAAATTTATAAATATTAAAGGATATGCATTTAATATTAATATTAATATTGATATTCATAAAAATATAAATATTGATATTATTAATCATATTATTTCTATTTCTATTAATATTATAGATTCTCTAGATTAATATTATTATTATAAATTTTTGGGATCAATATTCTAATTATAATCTATTATTAATATTATAAACCCAATGAATTATAAACTTAAGAGATTTGTATTAAACCTTAGGATTAAGATTATAAACCCTATCAATAATATTATATCTTAGGAATATAAATCCTTAGATTACTAAACCCAAGAGATTGATATTATAAAGCCAAGACACTAATAAACCCAACAGAATAATGCTAAAAACGAAGGGAATAATATTAAACACAAGGGATTAATATTGTAAAGTCGAGGTATATAAACCCTAAGATAATTGTTATAATCCCAAAAACAAACACGGCTAACTTTGTTTGATTTTCATATGGAGAAAATCTTTGTTACAATGTGACATTGGACCTTGGTTGACAATGATTGATTTTTCATATGGAAAAAAATATTTCTCATAATGAAAAATTGGACCATGTTTGACCATGATTGGCCATGGTTAACCATAGTTGATCATGATCAACCATGGTTGAATATGGTTGAACATGAGTGACCATGGTTGAACATGTTTTTTTTATATTGAGACAAAATTTGTCACAATGCAACGTTGGTACATGGTTGACCATGGTTTATTTTCATATCGAGACAATCTTTGTCTCAATTTGATGTTGGACCATGGTTAACCACGATTGATTTTCATATTGAGAAAACCTTTCACACCTATTGCGACATTGGACCATGCTTAACCATGCTTGATCACGGTTGATTTTCATATTGAGACAAAAATTTATCACAATGTGGAATTGGAGCATGATCGAAAGCCATGATTGTCCATGGTTGATAATGGTTAACAATGACTCGACCATGGTTGACTCATAGTAATACAATATTTTCCACGAGTAGTGACGTTGGACCATGATTGTCCATGGTTGAGCATGATTATAAACCCAAGGGTTTTATATTAAACCCTAAGAATAATATTTTAACCCCCTATGAATAATATTATGCCCTAGAAATATGAACCCTTAAATTAATCAATCCAAGGGATAGATGTTATAAATCCAAGGGAATAATAAACCCAAGGGACTAACTTAAATCAATCCTATATTCAATATGAAGAAAGTAAATATAATGATAAATCAATCGTGAAAAATATGATGTCAAACTTGACCTACGATACATCAAGTGAGTATTAGGACATTAGTAATATTTATTGCTATAGGTATATTTGTATATAATAAAAAAAAGTTACGGGTTGCTCCGGGGTTCGAGTATATGATGAGATATTGAAAATTGTCTATAAATATAAAATATTATTATTATTTAAAAATAAAAAAATATATATTAATATCATTTAAAATTTTAAAAAAAATTGAAAATATGTATAAATATAAGGAAAAACGAAGATAAAATCATTGAGACAAGTGTTTTTCCTTAGGGTGTATTTGAATATCTCTTCATTACTAGCTCCATAGGAGGGTGTCCCGACCCCTTCCTTTAGTGAGGTTGTCTTAAGGCATCCTACGAATGTTGATTCCTTTGACAATCCCTCTTAGAATCCTCATCGTTCATGTATTTTTCTTACCTCAACCGAAGGAAATGAAGATTTGGTCATCGGAGAAACCATTACTTGGAGCATTTTCGAAAAAAATGAAATATTCTATTACTCCACTATATGGTTAACATTAAAATAGGAATCTAACTATTACAAAAAAATGATTTAATTTCAAATAATTTTTTTTCATTTTCATACAACTTGATACCCACATTCACTTCCATGTTCGGGGGAGGTGTGAGTGGTTGATAGTGTTGAAAAAAACTTTTTTCTTCCTAATCACTCAATTTTGACTATCATATAATGTCTAAGTTGGAAACATAATATTCTCCAATCATCCTTAGGAGGTACTTAGGGTTGTCTTGAGGAGGTACCCATTATGGTATATACATGTGGCTTGTACTTCCAATTTTGCAAACATGTCCTTTATCGAGATGTCGAGGGCTATTGTAAATCAATTCACTCACCAAGGATAGGGTTTTATGATGTTTTTGAACAACCAATTTGAATCCTTGAAACTTCCCAAAAAATACACAAAGAAACCTACCATAATACCAATATGATTTGTAAATTATCATGTGTATTCAATTACCTTCCTTTTCACAAGAGATATATAAAAATAAATTGACGTCTATACTATGAAGGGCTAATTCCTTTTATATTCAAAATCACATTAAGACAAAGACTCTCTCAATATGAAAATCAACCATGGAAAACCATGGTCAACCATGACTAGTAATGGTCAATCATTGTCAACCATGGTTAAACATTGTCTAACGTCACCTTGTGACAAATATTGTCTCAATATGAAAAATTAATGATGGTAAACCATGGTTCAACTTTGTATTGTGACAAATCCTTGTCTCAATATGTAAATCTACCATGGTCAACCATGTTCATTTTAGCATTTATAATATTTATTATAGGGTTTATATACGTTGGTTTATTATGTTTATCTTCGGGTTTATCATAGGATTTTCTCAGTATGAAAATCAATCATGTGCAACCATGTGTAAATGTGGTTGTTATACGTCAAAGATGTATTATCATAATATTAATCTTATTATTAATTATTATGATTATAGTATTACTAGTATTGTTAATTTATATTATTATTAATTTATATTATTGCAAATGAATTTTAATAGAATTATAAATTCATAAATATTTTAATAATAATTAGTTGATTCATTAATAATAATTATTATTAATCATAAATATTCATTAATTAATAATAAATATTTACTAATATAAATATTATAAACACAAGAGAATAATAGTCCCAAGGGATTAATACTAAAAACCCAAGGAATTATAAACCCATGGGGAAATAATATTAAACCCAATGGATCAATATTATAAATGAAAAGATAAATATTATAAACCCTAATATAAACATGGTTGACCATGGTCAACCATGGTTCATTTTCATATTGACACAAACTTTGTCACAATGCGACATTGGACCTTGGTTGACCATGGTCAACCATATTTATTATAGGGCTTACAATATTTATCTTAAGGTTGATATACCTTGGGCTTATAATATTAATTCCTTAGGTTTCATATTAATCATTTAGGTTTATAATCCCTTTATTTTAATACTAAAAATGAAAGTAATTATAAACCCTAAGGAATAATGTTAAACCCTAGGGATTAATATTAATTAAAAATCCCTAAGAATAATATTATGTCATGGGAATATAAGGCCTTACATCAATAAACCCAAGGGATTGATAATATAAATCCATGGGAATAATAAACCCTAATGGGATAATTCTAAAACCCCAAGGGAATAATATTAACCCATAGGATAATAAACCAAAGGGATTAATACTAAAAACCGTAGGGTTTATATTCCCTTAGGTTTATTATTATAAGGGTTAATATTCTTACGATATAATATTATTCATATTTTTTATAATATTAATCTGTTAGGTTCATTATAAATCATGGTCCACCAAGGGATTTTATACCTTGGATTTACAATATTAGTCCTTTGAGTTAGTAATACCTCGAGTTTTTAGTATTAAACCCTTTCGGTTTATTATTCCCCTTAGGGTTTAATATAATGGTTCATAGTCATAGGGTATAATGATAAAACGCCATGGGATTATAAACCTAAGTGAATAATATTAAGCTGACGATAATAAACCCAAGTGATTATTACTAAAACCCCAAGGAATTATAAACCTAAGGAAATAACATTAAACCTTAGGGATAAATAATAAAAATAGAAGTAATATAAACCCTTAGATAAATATTATAAATCCTAAAATAAACGTGATTGACCATGGTTGAGAATGGTTGATTATAATTTTGAGGTAATCCTTGTCACAATGCGACATTTGACCATGGTTGACAATGGTCAACAATTTTTCCTCTAGTGTTTATAATATTTATATTATGTTTTATATACCTTTCGTTTATAATAGTAATTCCTTGTGTTTGATATTATTCCTTTTAGTTGAAATACTAATAATTGAATATAATCACTAAACTCTTTCAAAAAATCAAGTTCACATAGGAATAATAATTCTCACTTGAATGGATGGAGTTGTTACCCATTGTAGCCTAGGGTTTATAGTCGATCTGCTTATATATTCTCTAGCACAACTCCCGTTGTGATGCATTTGTGCATTGCAGACTGTCATGTCATGGAGGCCCTCGATGGGGCGACGGGAGGCTCCCCCGCCCCCCTTCCCCTTCTCACCGATCCGCAAACAATGAGACGAGAAAGATCTAACACCGCTACCCCGATAGGTCTAGACATGCAATCTAACCCCTGAGAAGGATGTCCGACTCCCTCACAAATTTTCAAACAGACAAATTTTCTCGAGAGGAAAGAATCCTCATCAACAAGCATACCCAAAGCGTCTGAAAGACCCAAGATCCACCTTCTAGCACAACACATCAATGACAGAATACAATACATGAAGGACCACATGCTCATTGGTAAGTTCATTTGTTTTACGGCCCATAGAGAAATCCCTTCTATGATGGATCACCTCAAAGTGGAAGGAAAAAATCCCAAATAACACTCCAACTTGGCATGAGAGGCTTCTTCAACATCATATTCACATGTCATGAAGACAAGAATTGAATCATGGATGGGGCATCATGCTTCTTCAACTCGACGAGACTTTTCCTTAGAAACTCGGTCAAAGGATTCAATCTCGATAAAGGGGACTTTAATTGGGCACCGATCCGCATCAGATTATACTCCCTCCTTTAGGACTATTATGATGAATTTTGTCTCAAATGCATTGGCAAACATCTAGGACAATTAATAAAAATAGCAAAAGAGACTATGATAAACTAATACATTGCCTATGCTATGATTTGTGTCTACATGCATATAGCCGACAACCTCCCACATTCAGCAAGTCTACTCCACGATGACTTAAAATGGGTTTCTTTTTGTTGCCACAAATTTCATGAGCATGGCCATCTCTTTAGATATTCCCCCCTCAATCATAGCCGAAACCCTCGATCCAAGCTTGGACAACATAGATATGGTTGGTTTCACCAAGATCACTAGATGTAAACGACATGCAAGAAAATCCACACATGCCCCATGGCCTTGCATTCATCCACCGAGCAATAGCTTTGAAATTTTAGCCATCCACCCTTCCCATGAAGCCCCTACCTCTTCACCTCTTGAGCATCCATTGAATCTAGACAATCCCCCTCTTGATACTAGAAATCCCCAATCCTCATAGATCCACCCTTCTTCTACCTCTCATCGTGATGCAAAATCAGGGCTCAAGTCTCGCATGAAAATAAGGCCAACAAAGGGAAAAAAACCAACCCTCTTCCATGGATGAAGAGTCAAAGGCATCGACATTGGAGAACTCAACATCCTAGGTCCTGGAGGAAGCATGCGAAAGCAGATAATTTCACATGATTCCCATTCGACGAGATGCAATCTCTAGAGGAATTTCTCTCCATAGCACAACAATTGCCAACTCTTAGCATTGAAGGAGGTACCTTAATATATACAACAAAAAAAAACATGAAAGAATCTAGAAAGCTGAGGAGGCACACTGTTTGCAATGCGTGATCATGCTTGGAGGCCAGCTCATTGAATCGGTAAGATATCCTAAGCTAACCATATTATACACCAACATACCTCATAGTTCTCAATGAAACTCATCTCATGGAAAATCATAGGGATCAATAGCCCCTCAAAGCACTCTCTAATCAAGAAAATAATTTCCCAAGATAATCCCACCATCTTCTTCATGTAAGAAACCAAATGTTACGGCACCACCCTAAACACAATTTTATGAAGATAATGGGAATCATTGCGGTACCACAAATGTAGACAATATTGGTGCCTCAGAGGTCTAGCTATTGCACGGAACCCTTCTGAAATCACTCTAAACCTTCTTGCCTCTCACAAAGCTTCATTCAATCCTCTTTCCATCTCCTAGGCACCACTATTCATGGCCATCTCACTAATGTTTATTTGCCCCAACTAGCGGCTCAAAAAAATTGATCTTCTTGACTCCATTGAAAAAAATAAATTCTCATCGAACCCACCCTCTCTCGGGTTTTGGGAGGAGATTTCAACACGGTCACCAACTTGGAGAAAAAAATAGGAGGGCGTCGCAAGCTTGAAGCATATAGCCGAATATTTAAGAAGTTCATTCAAATCAACCCGACTAATCGATCTACAAACTTCCAATCTAGCTGACACATGGAACAATTATCGAGAGTCTCCCATCAAATAGCCTCATGTCTTGAAAGATTCTTGATTTTGGACAACTCCATCCATCTAAGGGGTGATATAGCCACCACCATTCTTCCCGGTTCGAGGGTCCGATCATTGGCCTATTCAACTACAATGTTCTCGCCTTGGCAAAACAAGGAACAAGCCCTTCCATTTTAAACAATTTTGCCTCACATATCCTAACTTCAAGGAACTAGTTACCAATTGGTGGTGCAACATCACCCCTACCAATGGGTTCCAAAATGTTTCAATTCCAGTAGAAACTCAAAGCCCTCAAAGTCCAACTCAAGTAGTGAAATCTGTCATTATTTGGTAACATATTCAAAAAATCAACTAGAGTTGGAAGCTCGGATAGCTTGTATATAGGAAAATATCATTCTAGAAGGTTGTAATGATACTCTCATGGACCAGGTAATAGATCTAATTGGAAAACTTGCGATTGTCAAACGAATAGTAAAAAATTCTCGGAAACAAAAAATACGAGAATTCGATGGCTCAAAGAGGGGGAAAAAATCACAAAATTTTTTCCATCGCTCAACCATCCAACGTCGCATGCACAACCACATCTCAATCCTCACTAATTTACATGGGGAATGACTCGAAGCACATAATGACATTGAACGAGAGTTTCTAAATTATTTTGAAGGACACTCTCAATGAACCCAACATAGATCGATAGTCGACCATCAACAAAACCACCCAACACATTCCAGGAATCATCACAGAGGACCAAAATCAAATGTTGCTACGATTCATGAAGTTTCAAGAGGTAGAACAAGATATGTCGGAGCTCAAATTTGGGAAATCTCTAGGCCCGAATGGTTTCACCTCCAAGTTCTTTCACTACTAAGACTATTATCGATGGAATGAGAAATATTACCTCTAAAATAGAACTCTAGCCCAAAAAGACTCTAAAAACGTGAAAAAATGCCTCCAAAAAAAGAAGTGTGTATTCTAGAATGCATTTCATTTTTTTCTCAAGGTAAAATTTCAACATTTTATAAAATTATGCTAAAAACAAAATTTTTTCTTGAAAAAAAGGATTGAAAAAAAACCCTTAAAAATGAAACGAGTTGATGCTATAATAACAAAAAAAAACATTATGTCACACTTTCGACACATTGTAACAAAGGAATTAAAGAAAACATATTAGGACATTGAAAAATCATAAAATTCTAAAATTTTTTGATAAACGATGTTAAGTATAAACAAAATCATGTGTGAAGGGCTTATCATTTCGAACAATTTTTATCCATGTTGTTAAACATAAAATATCTTGACTCTAAACAACCCTAAAATTGTAATTATTTTCAACGATAACATTAAAGAGAAAATTTACGTCGCGCATAAAAAACGTTAATGAGAATTTGTAAGGGTGGGGGCTTATCCCTTTCTTTTTCTCTTTGTGCAATTTTTTTTCAAATACCATCTTTGGATTATACACACCATTGAAAGGGTGGGTACTTGTGGCATACCAATGTACATCAAAAATTGTAATATCTTCATTTTCATTAACGACCTTTATAACCTTCGCAATCCATAATGGATAGCCAAGTGGATCTTCATCTGCTAACACCGCTATCATGCAACCCTCCTTAACATCCCGCATCGGAACCTCTATAAAGGTCTTCCATGGCTTCACGTTGTGCACATGATCTTCTAGAACCAATATAGATTTCTCTTTCCGTACTTGTGGAGAATTAATAATAGCTTGAGACTGTTGTTGTTCAACAATGTGTGTTTCACGATGTTCATTTGGCATATTTTGTGGGGAAAAAAAGGAGTCTTCAAAAGCATATCCACATTTATTGATCTTGAAATCATATCACTTTGATTATCGCAAAAATACTACCACCAAACTAAATCAACAACATCGAGGTACTTGTATGTATCTCTAATACATCTTTTAATTTCCTCCGGACATTCAAAATAATTTATGTCTATCTTATGCCTTCGCGCATTATGCGATTTAGCAACCGAGTGTAATAACAATATCTTTGATGAAAATATTATACACTCGGAATGAACTTTAAAAATGTTAAACCCGATGATAGCCCCCATTCCAGTAATAGTTGAATACTTCTTGCCCCATTTAAGTGCTATCCCATTAATTTTTTTTGATACGAAATTGATGTTGGAAGCTATTGCCATTAAGTTGTTCAATTCATTTCTCCTCTACCATGAAATCCCAAAATAAACCTTCGCATGTCAATAGTTTCTTCCAACACATGAAAAACAGACTTTCGCAATGTACAATTTCTTAATACATTCAATTAATGATGGCGAGGCTCCCAACACATTTCCTCCTCAATGTTACCTGAAAAATGACTCGAGCATTTGATCAATATGATCATGAGTATTACCAACAAGAAGGAAACCAACCTTTATTTTTTTTAAAAATTCCCAATTCAACGAGCATGCTTAGATGCCCAAAAGAACTTGAATTTTGTTTTCACAACTTGTGTTGTCTAATTGTAAATATAAAACTTCGGGAAGAATACGATACTAATGAGTAACCACAACATGGATTATAGTTATGGTAGATTTGCATCATTGTGAATATTTGGAGTTGTGAAGAAAACTATTCGAAACATATTCTCAATAAATACCATACAACCAACCAAGTGAAACTGAATGAAATTTTCCTCATGTAATTTTTTAGCGTGCGGAAAAAAATGTGGAAGAAGTATTTGCTTTTGGTCCATACCATGAATTATCAAACCTAGATATTTATTTGGATGATCATAACACTTCTTTCATTGTTTATAAATTTTTTTCCTTTCACTTGTTTGTTGATTGTGACGCTATTGAAGTTCTTCGACAATGGAATCACGTACATAAAATAAAAGAAACATGTGAATAAATACATTTTCATAGTTGATAACTATCCAATTTTAAAAAAAACAATGTTTTGAACGCATACCCATTTCTTCCCCTTGACATTTATCTCTTTTTTTCTTTTAGAGAAGCACATGTCGTCGTAAACCCCCATCCTTGTCTTCTTAGGAATACGAACATTATTGAATTCATTTTTCCATAACCTTATAAAATAAGAATATGTAATAAAATTACCAAATCCTTCAACAACTTCCGGATAATCTCTATATAAGATGAATATTTCTTGTCTCGAGAGATTATCCGAAATATGTATTGTGTCTTTATTTGGCATACACTCTCCATGCTTTGAAAGGAAGTCTTTCATCCATGTCTTAGCAGTATTTGCAAACGGACCAACCTCCCATTTATAATGTACTTCGAATAATATGTGGGATTCTTTTTCCAGTTTTGTTTGAATTCTTGACAAATGACAATTACCAATTGAATGCAACATTTTGAAAGCATTTCGCAGAGAAATACATTCTCAATATGATAATCATAACCTGCTAGTGTTGATTGCATGCAACCCACTCAATATGAATTTTGCATGCTTTTATTCATTGGAAAATATCTTTTCCTTTTCTCCAAAACAAAGTTGAAATCCATATGTTTCAAGCAATCCCTTTGACAACAGATCACTTGAAATCAAATGAAGAACAAAAATTCTTTTTGTGAGATAATTTTTCCTCACCCTTGTATAATTGGAATGTTTTGGATTGATATGAAAAGGTCTACTCCTACTCCTAGTTACAATATTTGCTTGCAACGACTTCATCATTCCATCATCCTTTGTAGAAGTAGTTTCATCGACATTAGGAGGAGTATCATCCCCACTATCATCATTCTCAACACGGTTAAAAAAATTCATCAACATCATTGCCTGGAAAAATTTTCATTACCATCATCACTTGAACAAAACATTTCGCGAAGAATCATCTACGAGCTTTTGTAACCCTAACTCAAATGAAATTTTTTCACTATCTTAATCCATGCTTTCAAATTCTTCCCTTGGAGGATTCAATTCTTCATCGCCATGAGATTCTTTGAAAAAAATCACTTAGAGAAAATGCATTATTCGGATATGTGCCTCTAAAATTATCATTTGCAATAAAATCTTCATCCTCCCCTTCCTCGGTGGTGCCCTCATAATCCTTGGGATTAGGCCTAAGTGGAAGCTTTGAATCTATATTCGCTAGAATTTCTTCATCCCGCCCCTCCCCTTCCTCACTTGGTGCTCTCATAATCTTTAGGATTAGGAATAAGTGGATGCCTTGAATCTATATTTATTGGAAATTCTTCATCCCCCCCCTTCACCAATGGTGCTCTTATAAGCATTACGATTTACGATGAAGTGAAAAATTTTGACTCTGGAAATTCATCCCCCTCTTCATTAGTCATGTTGGCATCTTCCTTAGGATTAAGACGAAGTGGATATTTTTGATGCTCGCAAATTCTTCATTCCCCCTCTTCATCGGTGGTGTTGGCATAATCCTTAGGATTAGGACGAAGTGCATATTTTGACTCTCCAAATTCTTCATTCCCCTCTTCATCTGTGGTGCTCGCATAATCCTTAGGATTAGGGACGAAGTGGATATTTTGACTCTAGAATTTTTTTCATCCCCCATCTTCATTAGTGGTGCTTGCATAATCCTTAGGATTAGGATGGAGTGGATATTTTGACTGCTGCAAATTTTTTAATTTCCCTCTTCATCGATGGTGCTCGGCATAATCCTTAGGGGATTAGGATGAAGTGGATGTTTTGACTCGGAATTTTATAATTCTCCTCTTCATTAGTGGTGCTTGGCATAATCCTTACGATTAGGATGAAGTGGATATTTTGAATTTGGAATTTTTTTCATCCCCCCTCTTCATCGATGGTGCTGGCATACTCCCTTAGGATTATGATAGAGTGGATATTTTGACGCTCACAAATTCTTCATTCCCCTCTTCATCGGTGGTACTACAATAATCCTTAGGATTTGGATGAAGTGGAATTTTTGACTCTATAAATTCTTCATTCTCCCTCTTCATCGAGTGGTCTAGCATAATCCTTAAGATTAGGACGAAGTGGATATTTTGACTCTGCAAATTCTTCATTCCCCTCTTCATCTCGTGGTGCTCGCATAATCCTTAGGATTAGGATGAATTAGATATTATTCATCTCCCCTTTCATTAGTGGCTC
This sequence comes from Pinus albicaulis, assembly GCA_034641835.2. NCBI lineage: Eukaryota > Viridiplantae > Streptophyta > Pinopsida > Pinales > Pinaceae > Pinus > Pinus albicaulis. The sequence goes on from CM076580.1 coordinate 610,156,639, forward strand.
CCTCATAATCCTTAGGATTAAGATGAAGTGAAAATTTTGACGACTGAAATTCTTCATCATGCCCTTCATCATCGTTTATTTCATAATCCTTATGATTAAAAGTAAGTGGAATAATTGACTCTCGATTTAAAAAAATGTGCCTCATCAATTATGTTCTCATTATCCTTAGGATTATGACCAAGTTGATTTTTTGACTCTCTATTCATGGTGAACGAACTCCTCGTTATATTCATCAATCTGAATAGATTTGTTGCATGACGAAGATGTTGATGTTGCAGAAAGAAAAAAATTCGCTATTAAAAGAACCCATGGCTTTCAACAAGAATCTTGTGAATGACATAAATGTGTCTCCCAATTACAATATATAGCTTAAATACTGAAAATTTCCATCCAAATTTCCCCCCCAAAAATTTTTTGTGAAAAAAATTTCCCTCCAAAGTTTTCATTTCAAATATTTCGTACAAAATATTCGTAAAAAAATAGATTTAAAATTTTTTTTAATAAATTGTTTGTGTTGAAATATTTTACCGATATTTCTATTCAAAATATCCACAAAATATTCCTATCATGCATGCCTTCCAAACTAAAATAATGTTGTTATTTTAATTATTTAACTTCGACTACATGTAAATATTAACTATAATATTACTATAATAACTACATGCAAATATTAACTATTTTAACTATAATTCTCTACATGTAAATATTAACAATAATAATACATGCAAATATTAACTAAAATATTAACTATGATAACTACATACAAATATTAACTATTTTAACTATAATATTAACTACAATTAACTACATGTAAATATTTTAAATTTTAAATTTTTAATACGACATTATATTTGAATGATTTAACATTGAGTGCATGTAAATATTAAATAAAATATTAAGTATGATAACTACATGCAAATATTAACTATTTTAACTATAATATTAACTATAATTAACTACATGTAAATATTTTAAATTTTAAATTTTTATCCTACATTCGTTAAACGAGTAAACCAAACACACAAAATTTGTTATATAATAAAAATCGGTGTTTCTATTCATCACATCACATCAAATTTATTAGTTTTTGTTGGAGCAATTTTCCTGGAGGTGTTGCGTTGGCATTGGTAACTTCATGGAGCCATTGCATTCGCATTGGAAGCGTTGTGTTCGTATTGGTAATTTTGTGAGGGCGTTGTGTTTGCATTGGTGACAGGAGTTTTTTGCATTTCAAAGGTTAGTTTTCCTTCTATTTTATCCATTGAAAGACGATTTTGGGGAAAATCTCTTTTTTCTATGGTTTTTGTGTTCAAAAAATATTTTTTTAAGGTTTATAGGTTTGAAAACCATAACTTTTTTATATTTTTTTAGTGGAGAAAATGAGTGTTGGGAAAAAATACCTGAGAGGTGAATCAGTATTTATAGCATATTCAAAATTTTCACTTTTTTCATTCCTTTAAAACCCATACGCTACTTTTCCGAAGCCAACTAGCGTATACACGCGGATATCCTTCATAAAACTCACGTATACACAGAGATCTAATTATGCCATTAGTTCTTTACTTATATCATTCCATCATTCATTCATTAGATGTTCTATAAATAGTAAACATGTGCGAGAAGAACGAGAATAAACCATCACACAAAGCATCACACATGAACACCGAGATTTTTAGGTGGAAACCCAAGTCGGGAGAAAACCACCGCTCATGCTGCCTCGACCTTCAATATTTTATTATAAAGAAAACATCTTACAACATATGTGTCAGGGCCAGACTTGACCAGACATGCAGGCACCCACTACGCTCGTTTGCCGACTCTCCTCGGAAGGGGAGCTACGACCCCCGACTCGTTTACCAGCCTCTCCCGGAAGGGAGCTACGACCCCACTGCTCTCACTTTACCCGACCTCACCGGAAGGGAGCTACAACCCCCGATCGAAGGCTACCACCCTCGACACCACCTTGGACCACGTTTCATCAATTTTCACACTGATCCAAAGCTTCCTTAGGACACCACTTGCGAGGCCACATTTCATCATATTTTCAAACCGGACCCTTTCCATACTTTTTAAGCACAAACATACATCACCAACGGATACTTATCAACACAGATCGGATAGCAAAAAACACGGCAGCACGGATCGGATATTTCATACCCCTTGCTTCGAGCAAACCCTAGTTTGCATACGCGCTTTCCTTTTACTCGATGTCGCGTATATATGCGCTCGTTCACACAAACCAGTGATACATCCGTGTATATTTCATTGCGCATACGCTCTTTCTCTTCAAATAGCCACGTATATACGCGCTTCCTCCCGCGTCGAAGTCGCGTATAGATCTTCAATCATTATAGAGCGAGCATACTTCTTCGGATCGGATATTTAGTTCGGATTCAACCCTTTACATCGGACGGATGTTTGCCTCATCACGGATCTAATCACTCCATAAACGGATCTAGCAAATACAAGTACATTTCGGATCCGGATATCCCGCTTCATCATTTCTTCATAAGTGCATCGTAGATTTAGATCTATCATCAAACCTTTACCCTTTCCATACAGATATACTTCACAGAGAAGTATTCATTCAAGCTTAGACATCTTGCTCTCACAATCACATGTTGCACAATGAATTTCTTCTCCTTATATAGGTTTACCCTTTTTTCAATACCATGAGCCCCTTTTTTCAATACCATGAGCCAAAACCACATTACATTCGATGGTATTCCTAAGACTGGGTTAATTAGGCGAATCATTACCCAATACAATGGGTCAATACCATGGTGGTTACCCTCGGTTTTGCACTTTTTGAGCGCTTTTGCCCATACACGACTTCGAACGTTCCTTCCGCGTGCATGCGCGACTTCCCCTAGACATATCCGCGTATGCCTAGAGACATACTCTTTTTCATCATAGATTTAGCACAAGCTGAAATCCTTACTTCATTGTCTTCTATACTCACTTTGTAGATACATCGGATTTAGTTCATTAAACCATATTCTATCAAGCACAACTTCATCAAGTAAGTTTCCATTATCTTCATCAAGTGGGTTGTCTTTCAAGGACAACATTCCGCATCATATTGTCAACAAACATCATATCACATCATATTTACATCATTTACTAAGTCCATCAAGTCAAGGATAACTTCATCGGGTGGATTGCCATCAAGGACAACACATGTCAACGATCGCATGTCTTCATCTTCATTCGGTAGGGTTGCCATCAAGGACAACATCCTCGGATCATATTTCCAACAATCTCCCCCTTTGGAATTGATGGCAACCACGATGGTGTTTGGTTACCACAATGAGATAGGTACATTAAGAATATAATGACATCATGTCACTCTCTCCAATTATTTGACATCATTATCTTCATTCAAACACCATGTCACTCTCCCCCTTTGACATCAAGGGCAAAGGGCAAAACGATGATCAAACCAACACACTCTCTCCCTTTGACATCAAGGGCAACGGGCGGATCAAAACCAACACACTCACCCCCTTTTCTCCTCATGTAGAAGAAGCATTTTGTAGATCTGATGTATAGTGAAGTGACCAAGCTCCCCCCGAGTTCATGCTTGAATAATTTTCAATGAAGTACATGACTCTATGAACTTCCTACCAAAAGACTCATACTTACATCAAATATCCACCAAGTGGATTTACCATATAAGACTCAAGTACCCAACCAAGTGGGTTTACAAATTTCAACTCGAGCTACCTAACCAAGTGGGTTTACAAAAATTGACTCGACTACCCAACCAAGTGGGTTTACAAATTTGACAAGTCCTTACATGACTGAATATTAAAATTTTACAACATGAGTCTCAACAAGACCTTTTCATCAAAAAATACAAATATGACTTTTCATAACCAATACCAAAAAGACCTCAAGAGAGATCAGATATCAGTAACCACCATAATGCCAATATCGCATTATACTCAGCAAAGCTAATGACTAAGGCTCCCCCTCGAATCGTGCATCCATGCATCCTTTTTCATAGGACTAAGGCTCCCCCTTAGTTTGTGCATCCCGAACACTTTCACCAACAAATCATCAAGGCATCTTTATAAAAACATTAGAAATGGAATTATGAGAAGCTGGAACACCACTAGAGATACCAAACAGATGTCCGAGATACCAAAACGACAGACTGCAATTTGTGTCTAGAGAGTCGACTTCAACAAAAAATTGTCAGCAATCGGACATACGCGGTTTTCGTACAGGGGAACTCGCGTATATACGCGACTTGTGTTTTAGGAAACCCGCGTATCCCAAGCCATCTTCTAAATTTCACCCATATCCGATTCTCTGTGAGGCAAAGACAGGTGTTCGACTTCTTTCGAGATATTTGAATGCTTCCCTGGACTACGGATAGATAGAACAGTAGTAGTTTTGTCTTCAAGCGTCATCCAATGGTTGTAGCATCAAAGCACAATAGTAACCAAGCCTTTAGATTCTTTGCAGCATCAATACAATCTTTCCAAGAGAGATTCTCATATCGGACCAACATCTTCACATAAGTGTCAAGCAATCATCCATGTGGTCCAACATCACCATGATCTTCAAGATTTAACACGAAGTAACATAAAAAGATCTCTCAACCATAGTAACACACTCGCATGATTTATTTCGAATCAAATGACATCCAACTCATCCATGTGTGAGTACAAAAGATACTTATCGACAACCTGAGCTCAAAAAATTCATCATAATAAACCATGTACCAAGTCATCATCATTTGAGCATGAGTATCACAAAAACCAAAGAATAAGCGATCATATTGCCAACAATGCAATCATTAGTATTCAACCTGTTGCTCCCCCTCAAACCCAGAGTGCTCTTCCTTAGCTTGTGCAATCTGAAGCACCTTCAACAAGCAAGTCATCAACAACAACCTCCGTATGATCTCGTCTTCATCTCTCGAATTATAAGACTTTCATCTCAACAATGAATGCTCTTCATCATAAAGCAACCGAGCTTCATCCATAATCTTCAACACAAGAACCCATGTATCATTTCATTATCATGAGTATAACGGAATGATGCTAACAGGTGCAATCATCGGTAGTCGGATCAATGCTCCCCGTACCTGCGCTCCCGGATCTTCGGCTATCGAGATAAATTTTCTTATCATCAATGCATACGCGGTTGTGTCATCTGGAACTCGCGTATATACGCGACTTTGTTTCATAGAACCCGCATATGGAAAGTGAAATATAGAAAATTTCACACCTTCATCTCCTCCTTTCAAATTTACCTTATGTTTCTGTCTTTTCTTCACATCGGATGCACCCGCATCGAAATACATATAACCGAACAATCAAATCAACCATGAGAGACATCATACATTTGCTCCCCACGATGACGATACATTACTAAATCTCATAGTGTATCCCACATCATTCTCTGCAATCAATCGGAGAAGTAAGATCTGAGCGGATGACTGCGGTAGGGTCGAAATTCCCTACGTTTCGATTGGTCTTCCTTCTTTTTCCAAATTTGTTTGACCTTCCTAACGGTGTGTTGAAAATTGTCCACTTTCTTAGATCTGTTCAACCTACATTCCTTTTCTACATGCCCATACTTGTTACAAGAATAACATCTCATATGTCCATAAAAGTAAGCATAAGAATCATAATGAGTATTTGTAATCTTCCTCCTTTTGCAATCCAAACTCGCTTTATGTCCATACTTGTTACATGAAAAACAATATCCCTTGAAGCTACCAAAGTACCTTTCTCGAATAGAATCGTTTGTTTTAGGCTGAAATGATGCGCTCCTGCAATTTCGCTAGCAACATGCCCATAATTATGACATTTAAAACATTCAACGTTCTTGAATGAATTCCTTTGAGAATTCATGATTGTTGGTTGAGCTTTTGTCTCTTTCAACACTTCGGGTTTTGCATTGACTACCTCTGAATTTTTAGCACTTCCTTGTGAGCTAGATTCACCTTTAATAGTTTCATGGAAACCAAGACCATGTTTGATAGCAGGAGACCTTTGATTACTCGGAATATTATCCAAGATATTAGTACTATCATGAAACCTTAAAAGTTTAACCTTTTTCTTCTAATTTACCTTTGAGAATATTTACCTCAACCTCCAAGTCTTGACATTGCTTTGTCATGCTTTCTTCTTTCCTTCTTCCATCTTCTACTTGATGATTCGGATCTAGAATCTCTTCTTTCAACCCTTTTTTCTTGTTCTTCAAAAATTTTTGTAAGAGTTCTTCATTCTTCTTGTTTGATGCTTCGAGATCTTCTTTGAGGGAGACGATTTACGCTTCCAAGTCTTGCATTCTTCTTGTTTGATTCTTCAAGATGCGCTTGTAGAAGTTCTTCATGTTCCTTGTATGATTCTTCTATGACGGACCAGATTTTTTGCTCCAAGTTCTTCATTTTCAAATGATTGTAGAGGTTCCTCCCTCTTCTTACTTGATGCTTCAAGTTTTGCTTGTAGAGAGATGATTCCAACTTCAAGACCTTTATTCTTCCCTTTTGATTTTTCCGAGATATGTTTTTTAGAGAAACGTTTTTTGCTTCAAGTCCCTTACAATGATTGGTTACATTGTCATACAACCTTTGATACTTGTTCATATGTTCTTTCATTCTAGAGATTAACTCTTTGGGGATAGAATCATTTTCTTTATATGCTCTTAGTTGATCTTCAACTCCGATCTTGATAGTTTCCTCTAGATCCAAAACTTTACTTACACTATCTTCATCATTACATGCACCCGAGAAAGTGAGTCATAAGAACAACTATCAATACTGATCTATCTTCTTCATTTTATGCTTGCACATGTTTTCCCCCGAGATATCTCCTTTTCGGTAGCCTTCTTCTTTTGCTTCTTTCCCATTGTGACGGATCTCCTTCAAGCGATCAAGCTCGCGGAAGGACCCGTCTCGATACCAATTGTTGGGAAAAATACTGAGAGGGTGAATCGGTATTTACGTGATATTCAAAATTTTCACTTTTTTCATTCCTTTAAAACCCATACGCTACTTTGTTGAAGCCAACTAGCGTATACACGCGGATATCCTTCATAAAACTCACGTATACACGAGAGATCTAATTATGCCATTAGTTCTTTACTTATATCATTCCATCATTCATTCATTAGATGTTCTATAAACGATAAACATGTGCGGTAAGAACGAGAATAAACCATCACACAAAGCATCACACATGAACACCGAGGATTTTTAGGTGGAAACCCAGAGTCGGGAGAACACCACGCTACGAGTTGCTCGACCCTTCAATATTTTATTATAGAGAAAACATCTTACAACATATGTGCTTTGGCGAGACCGACGCTGACACGCGAGGCACCCACCTACGCTTATTTACCGGCCTCACCCGGAAGGGAGTTACGACCCCCGACTCGCTTTATCGGCCTCTCTGCTGGAAGGGAGCTACGACCCCCTGCACTCGTTTACCGGCCTCACCTGTAAGGGAGCTACAACCCCACGACTAAAGGCTACCACCCTCGGCACCACCTTGGACCATGTTTCATCAATTTTCACATCTGGATCCAAAGCTTCCTTTAGGACACCACTTGCGAGGCCACATTTCATCACATTTTCAAAGCTGGACCCTTTCCATACTTTTAAGCACAAACATATATCACCAACAGATACTTATCGACACGTATCGGATAGCAAAAAACACGGCGAACAGGATCAGGGATATTTCATACCCCTTGCTTCGAGCAAACCTAGTTTGCATATGCGCTTTCCTCTCTTCGATGTCGCGTATATACGCGCTTTGCGTTCACACAAACCGGCGTATACATTTGTGTATATTTCATTGCGCATACGTGCTTTCTCTTCGGCGAAGCGCGTATATACGCGCTTCCTCCGCGTCGAAGTTGCGTATGAGATATTCAATCATTATAGAGCAACATACTTCTTCGGATCGGATATTTAGTTCGGATTCAACCCTTTACATCGGACGGATGTTCGCCTCATCACGGATCTAATCACTCCATAAATAGATCTAGCAAATACGCAGTACATTTCAGATGCTGGAGATCCCGCTTCATCATTTCTTCATAAGTGCATCGTAGATTCGGATCTATCATCAAACCTTTACCCTTTCCATACGGATATACTTCATGAGAGAAGTATTCATTCAAGCTCGGACATCTTGCTCTCACAATCACATGTTGCACAATGAATTTCTTCTCCTTATATGGGTTTACCCTTTTTCAATACCATGAGCCCCTTTTTCAATACCATGAGCCAAAACCACATTACATTTGATGGTATTCCTATGACGGGGTTAATTAGGCGAATCATTACCCAATACGATGGGTCAATACCATGGTGGTTACCCCCTGGTTTTGCACTTTTTGAGCGCTTTTGCCCATCGCGACTCGAGCGTTCCTTCCGCGTGCATACGCGACTTTCCCCTAGACTATCCGCGTATGCCTAGAGACATACTCTTTTTCATCATGCTGATTTAGCACAAGTCGAAATCCTTACTTCATTGTCTTCTGTACTCACTTTGCAGATACATCGATTTAGTTCATTAAACCATATTCTATCAAGCACAACTTCATCGAGTAAGTTGCCATTATCTTCATCAAGTGGGTTGTCTTTCAAGGACAACATTCGGCATCATATTGTCAAAAAACATCATATCACATCATATTTACATCATTTACTAAGTCCATCAAGTCGAGGATAACTTCATCGGGTGGATTGCCATCGAGGACAACACATGTCATGCGAGTCGCATGTCTTCATCTTCATTCGGTGGGTTGCCATCAAGGACAACATCCTGCATCATGTTTCCAACAATGAGAAAAAAAACACAAATTGTTAGGGTTTTAGGACAAAAATTTTAGGAATTTTTTTTTCTTTAGGGTTTTAGGACAAAAATTTAGAATTTTAAAAACATGAAATTTTTTTTAGAAATATGATTAGATCTTATATTTTTTTTTCTATTTAAAGGAAAAATAGATAGTTTTATTTTGTATTAAAATTTTGTTTATTTTTAAATATATTGGTGGTTTCATCGTTTAAATTGTTTTATTATTTTTTTTGACAATTTTTTTATTTTTTAATTTTAAATCTTATTTTTAATCGTAATTTATAATTTGTTTTTGCTTTTTGTTTATATTTGAAAACTTATATTTTATTTTATTTTATTTGTTTTTTACTTTTTTATTTTAAATTTTAAATTCTATAGTATTATATTTTATATTAAACCATTTTTTTATTATTATAATTTTTTTATTTAAAAAAAATAAAAATAAAAATTTTCATATATTTGTTTGTTTATATTTTAAAACATATTTTTTTAATTTTTTTTTAATTGTTTTTCTATATTTAAAATTATAATTGTTTTTAGTTTTTAAGAAAATAAAAATTAAAAAATTAAAATCTTCATATATGTTTGTTTATATTTTAAAATATATTTTTAATTTTTTTTTAATATTTTAAATAATAATTGTTTTAATTTTAAAAAAGTTAAAATTAAAAATTAATTTTTATTTCTATATTTGTTTTTTTATTTTTTAAAACATATTTTTTAATTTGCTTTTATTTTATTTTTTATGTTCTAAAATTTTAATAGAATAGTTTTATAATATTAAACATTAGTTTTTTTTGATATTATAATAGTTTTTATATATATATATATATATATATATATATATATATATATATATATATATATATATATATATATATATATATATATATATATATATATATATTTTGTGGTTGAAAAAAAAAGAAAAAAAAAGTAATGTTTCGCCCGAGAGAGGGGCCGAGGCGGAGCTCGGAAGGCCTCAACGACACCGCCGACCGGCCTCCCGGCCCGGGCGGGCGCGAAAACTAATGAAATTTAAATATATAATCAAATTTATAAGTTCTATTTAATTTGTTTTGAATATAAAATATTAATGTTTTGTTTCAAAGATTTTAATATATAAATTTTAATGATGATGATGATGATGGTGGTGGTGGTGGTGGTTAACGTCCTTTGAGACAAATATTTGGTCTATCGGACCTAAAGAAAATAGTTATTTAGTCTGATTTTAAGATTTTATTCCTATGGTCAAAAGGCTTGGAGAGAAGCCTCAAGTGCTCACTATAATTTTGACATCTTAAAAAGGCTAGGAAGGTCGGTATTGTAGAAAAGATTATGAAATTGAAGCTCTAATGTGTGGTTGTAGGTGGGAGCACTCTAGATCTTTCTCACACCACATTTTTTTCTTTGAACTTAGAAATAACAATTTTGTTAATGTTATAAATTTTTTTCAATGCAACATTCTCATCGATCTCCCAATGGCTTAACCAGGCCCACTGGTGTCTTTATACCAACCTCGTTTAAGTCTTAGTGCTTTTGGTCATGGAGATTTAAAGCTAGCTTAGGAAGTCTATGGTCTCCTATGCTATTGAGCTTGTGCTTGTACAACGAAACCCTAGTCATAGCTAGGCTTTGGATAGGAGAAGGACCCACTTCTATAAGGAGAATAGGATAGGGTGTGTTTCTTTTAATTTTAAGGTTATACGTTATAAAATGCTTTACAGGATTTCTTTGAATTTTTCTCCGGGATTCTCTAGAGATCTTGCGACCCCAAAACTCACATCCATATAAGATAACGGGAGTGACTAAAGATTCAAAGAGGAACTTATTTTTATCCCACATTATGAGGTTTTTACTGTTTTACAATTATTTTAAGACCAAAATAAGCTTTCCACCCCCCCATTAATCCTTTTTCGAATGCTATATTTATAATTGAGCTTGTCATGAATATCAATTCCCATAGGTACTTTTAAGAAGATACTTCCTCCAAGTTACTATTGTCATACATAGAATTAGCGTAAGTGTCCTTCTTGGATTTGATAATAATAATTTTTTGTTTTGTCGGTGTTAACGAGAACATACCCATAGTAGTACTTTGAAATCCTTAAGAAGTCTAAGTTGCTTATCAAGATCTGATGGGTACCTTGTGAGAAGAACAATATTGTCAAATTAGAGAAGAAGGATGATGACTATCCTAGCTAAGATCATGCCAACACATCACGCTGCCTCTAAACAACCTTCTATCTTGTCGATGTAAATGCAAAATAGGGTAGCGGAGAGGGGGAAAAGTTTGTTTAACTACGATATTACGCTTAATATCTTTCAACCACGCCTCATTGCTCTTTAACTTGCCAATTAGATTCTCTTATAACCTTATAGTGGCCACTCTTAGCTTGAAAGGAACATTTAGCTCTTCTAAACTATTCCATAGGTTGTTCCTATGGAACATATAGAAATCCTCTCTAAAGTCCACAAAGAAACATAAGAGATTGGATTTATCATTGTGGCATTCACTCCATAATGATGCGAGCATAACGAGGTGGTATGTTGTTGAGTGCTAACTTCTAAAACCCACTTGGCCTTTAGACCGCTTACCTTCACTTTCTGAAAGCCAAATGCTCATCCTCGTTTCCAAAATAATACCGTATAACTTGGCCAAGAGAGGGATAATCATAATTGTATGACAATTAGAGGGGTTATTTGTATCCCCACTTTTAAAAATAGGGATAATTTATATATATATATATATATATATATATATATATATATATATATATATATGTGTATATATATATATATATATGTTTTATATAAATTTTATAAATATATAATTTCAAGATTGTTATAATATAAATTTTTCAATTTTAAAATTTATTTATAGCTATAATTATAAACAATATAATAATTTAAAAATTTTCAAATTTATCTTATATTTAAAATTTTTTAAAATTTAATAAATAATGTATATTTCAATATTTTAAAATACGATAAATAAAGAGCTTGTAAGTTTTAAATTTAAATTTAAATTTTTAAAATATATGTTTTAATTATATTCTATTATATTTAAGATTTTAAAATATAATTAATTAAGTGTATATTTAATAAAAGAAGACAATTTTAAATTAAAACAAAAAATAAACATTCATTTTTTAAAAAAATAAATTCTATAGCTTAAAGTTAATTCTTTAAATATTAAATAAAAACTTAAGTGTCAAATTAATTTTTATTTTTTTTAAATCTTTTAATACGATTTAAAAAAAAAAAATCATTTTTTTATAAAATGTATTCTAAAATAAATTATATATATATATATATATATATATATATATATATATTTATATATATAGACGAGAGAGTAAATCTAAACATTACTGCCAGGATTCGTATGCCTTGCGATAGGACATGGCATGTAGGAATGGACGCGGAAAAGAAAAATTCCATGATGAATTTTGGGATAAAACTACGCATTGCATAGATGAAAAAGGGAAAGCTTCTATTGTCGAGGGAAAACCAAAACCCATCTGCGTAAGACAAATACGCATCCATTTCGATTAAAAATGAATATTAGAAAGGATACGAATTTTATGCGTACATGTAGAAATAGACGACGAACATAAAATTAAAGAAAATCGATGGATGCTTTGCCGTGGTAAGAAAGTTTAAGGAAGTCTTTCCGGGATGAGATTCCTCATCTTCCCCCAAAAGAGAGATTGACTTTTCAATCGATCGGTCTTCTGAGAGCACACTGTTTCCCGATCTCCTTATCAATGAGGCCTCCCAAAATCATGGAGCGAAAATGCAAGCGCAAGAACGCTTGTGGATAAGGGCTATATCCCACGAGTGTGTCTCCTTGGGGAGCACTTAGGTTCTATTTGGTAAAAAAGAAGGATGGAATCTTTAGGATGTGAATTGATTATCGTCAACTAAATAAGTTGACCATTAAAAACGAGATACCCGGCTTGCCCAGTCATGATGATAGTTTTTGACCAAGTGAGAGGAGCTTCAATATTTTTCGAAGAATGACTTAAGGATTGGTTATCACTAGCTGCAGATTAAGGAGACAAGATATTAGTAAAACAACTTTTTCGAACCAGGGCATGGTCACTACGAATTTGTAGTCCTACCTTTTGGTTTGACAAATGCCCACCCTACCTCTATGTTCCTAATGTAGTGTGTTAAACAAGTACTTGGATAAATTTGTACTTGTGTTCATAGATGATATTTTAGTTTATTCCAAAAATGAGGGAGGACACAAAGAGAAACTTGAGGATAGTGTTGCAAATGTTGAAAGAAAACTGGTTATATGCAAATTCGATAAATGTGAATTCTATAAGGAGTAAAGATTCAATACTTGGGACATATTTATTTGCAAACAAGGGTTGAGCGTTGACCACAAACGACTAAAGGCTATTAAGGAATGGCCTGTGCTCTACTCATGTTTCAAAAATAAGATCATTCATGGGGATTACTGAGTTATTATCACATATTTGCGGAGAGATTTTCGCTGAGTATCATATCCCATAACATCACTACAAAAGAAGGGTGCCAAATTTGGGTGAGTGAAAAATGCCAAAACATTTTTAACCATTTAAAACTAAAACTCACTACAACCCCATACTCGAAGTTTGAAAATCACGATAAATAATTTTTTGTATGTAAAGATGCACCACACGGAAAGGGGTGGGAGGAGTCCTTTTGCGGGGAAAATTCGGTTATTGCATATGAGTCTTGAAGCGAAGACACATGAACAAAACTATAGTGCATATGATTTGGAGTTGGCTACGTCGTTATTCATGCCTTGAAGATGTGGCGACACTATCTTCTTGGAAAAAGAAATTTACATTGATGATGAGATCATATTAGTCTTAAATATTTATTTTCCACAAAGCCGGATTTGAATGCTTGATAGACCGGATGGCTATCTTTTTCGAGTGAATTTGATATGGACATAAAACATATCGAGAGGGAAAGAAAATAAATTTGCTGAGTGCTTTTGAGTGAAATGCTCAAAGTAACACATAAATAGCATTAGAAGTAGTGTAAAATTGGAGTTAGAAGATTTAGTGAAATAGAGTAGAGACCATAATCCAAATTATGAGAACTTACGGTGAAAATACTAAGGAAGGAGATGGTCGAACACACTCAAAACTAGAAAGGATTGATCTGCTACAAAAATAGATTATATGTTCCCAATGTAGAGACTTTGAAAAGAGAGATCCTAGATGATTATCACAAACGATCGTATGCGGGGGCATCCTGGATATCGAGAAAATGTTAACGACTTCGAAAAGAAGTTATTTTGGCTAGGAATGAAAAAGAGATGTAGCAGAATATTTAGCTAGATGCATGGAGTGTCAATTAGTTAAAGTTGGAAACATCAACATCGTGCTTATCAAGATCCGATGGGTACCCTTGCGAGAAGAACAATATTGTCAACACGGAGAAGAGAAGGATGATGACTATCCTAGCCCAAGATCATGCCGCACATCCACTTTCCTCTAAACAAACTTCTATCTTGTCAATGTAAATGCAAAATAGGGTAGGGGAGAGGGGGAAATTTTGTTTAACTCGATATCACACTTAATATCTTTCAACCACCTCATTGCTCTTTAACTGGCAATTACATTCTCGTATAACCTTATAGTGGCCACTCTTAGCTTGAAAGGAACATTTAGCTCTTCTAAACTATTCCATAGGTTGTTCCTATGGACCATATCGTAAGCCTTTCTAAATTCCACAAAGAAACATAAGAGATTGGATTTATCATTGTGGCATTCCTCCACAATGATGCTAAGTTGTAACGAGGTGGTCCGCGTGTTGAGTCTTTTGCCTTCTAAAACCCGTTTGGCCTTTTTAGACCGCTTACCCTCACTTTCAAGCCAAATGCTCGACCCTCGTTTCCAAAATAATACCATATAACTCGTCAAGAGACGGCTAATCATAATTTTATGATAATTAGAGGGTTATTTGTATCCCCACTTTTGATAGGGATAATTTTTAAAAAAATTTAAATTTTTTTAAAAATATATATAGTGTTTTATAATAAAGTTTTAATTTTTTTTTAAATATATAATCTTAAGATTGTTATAATACAATTTTTTTATTTTAAAATTTATTTACGGTTATAATTATAAAAAATATAATAATTTAAAATTTTCAAATTTATCTTATATTTAAAATTTAATAAATAATGTATATTTCAATATTTTAAATAGAAAATTTTTAAAAGTACAATAAAACAATATAAGTGTTTTAAATTTTAATTTTAATTTTAAAATATATGTTTTAATTATATTCATTATATTTAAGATTTGAAAATATAATTATTTAAGTGTATATCTAATAAAACAAGACAATTTAAATTAAAACGAAAAATAAACATTCATTTTTTTAAAAATAAATTCTATAGCTTAAAGTTAATGCTTTTTTTTCTTTTTTTTAAATATTAAATAAAAACTTAAGTTTCAAATTAATTTTTTATTTTTTTAAAATTATGTTTTACAATTTAAAACCAATTTTCATTTTTTTATAAAAGGTATTCTAAAAATTATTATATTTATATATATATATATATATATATATATATATATATATGATTTTCAGATGAGAAGTAAATCTAAACATTTCTAGATGATTAGGGATCCTATGACTTAGTCATATAGGAATGGGTAGCTAGAAAAGAGGCCATGATGAATTGTTGGGATAAAACTCCCACATTGCAGATGAAAAAGGGAAACATTTTATTCTCAAGGGAAAACCAAAACCAATCTCCTGCAAAGACAAATATCTCCCGTACTCTGATTAAAACAAACGAAGACTAGGGAAAAGGATACTAAGTCTATGCGGTACATGTAGAAAAGACATAATAGAAAAGCTGAAGAAAATCTCGCTGGATGCTTTTGCCAGGTAGTAAGAGAGTTTAAGGAAGTCTTTCCCGGATGAGATTCTCATCTTCCCCCCAAAATGGATAGTTGACTTTTCAATCAATCCAGCCAGGGAGCAACACATGTTTCCCAAGCTCCTTATCGAATGAGTCCCCCAAACTCATGGAACTGAAAATGCAAATGTGCAAGAATTGCTTTCGGATAAGGGCTATATCGGCGAGTGTGTCTCCTTGGGGAGCCACTAGTTCTGACTTTGTGAAAAAGAAGGATGGAACCTTTAGGATGTGCATTGATTATCGCTCGAGCTGAATAAGTTGACCATTACAAAACAGAGATACACATTGCCCGCAAATTGATGATCTGACCGAGTGAGAGGATCTTGAGTATTTTCGAGGATTGACTTAAGAATTTGGTTATCACCGGCTCGGAATTGAGGAAGATATTAGTAAAATAGATTTTCGAACTAGGTATGCTCACTACGAATTTGTGGTCTGCCTTTCATTTTGACAAATGCCCTGCCACCTTTGTGTGCCTAATGAATAGTGTGTTAAAAAAGTACTTGGATAAATTTGTACTTGTATTCATAGATGATATTTTAGTTTATTCCAAAAATGAGGAGGAGCACAAAAAGCCCTTGAGGATAGTGCTTGTAAACATTGAAAAAAACCCGAGTTATATGCCAAATTCGGTAAATGTGAATTATATAAGGACAAGATCCAATACTTGGGACATATTATTTCTAAACAAGGGTTATTGTTGACCCAAAAAAAGATAAAGGCTATTAAAGAATGGCACATTGCCCACTAATGTTTCGAGAAATAAGATCATTCATGGGGATTGCAGGGTTATTATCTGAGTTTGTGGAGAGATTTTCGCCATAGCATATCCCATAACATCGATACAAAATAAAGATGTAAAATTTGAGTGGACTGAAAAATGCCAAAACAATTTTGACCAATTAAAATTAAAACTCACTACGACTATGCTAGAGATTGTGATCCCCGATAAAGAATTTTTCTTTTATGTAAAGATGCACCGTAGAGAGGGGTTGGGAGGAGTCCTTTTGCGGGAAAAGTGGGTCGAGTTATTGCATATGAGTCTAGGAACTAAAGACACATGAACGAACTATAGTGCATATGATTTGGAGTTGGCTCATTTGTTATTCATGCCTTGAAGATGTGGCGACTACTATCTTCTTGGAAAGAACTTTACATTGATTGCGGATCATATTAGTCTTAAATATTTCTTTTCCCAAATCGGTTTGAACGCTCGGCGAGCCGGATGTGCTTTTCTTTTTCGAGTGAATTTTGATATGGAAATAAAACATATCGGAGAGGAAAGAAAATAAAATTGTCGATTCTTTGAGCAAAAATGCTTGCCAACACATAAACATAATTGGAAGTAGTGTAAAATTGGAGTTAGAATATTTAGTGAAGCGAGTGGCAGGACCAAGATCCAAAATTATGAGAACTTGTAGGAATGAAAATACTAAGGAAGGAGAAGGTTGAATACACTCAAAACCAGAAGGATTGATCTACTACAAAAATAGATTATATCTTCCCAATGCAAAGAGTTTTAAAAGAGGGATCCTAGATGAATATCACAAACGACGTATGGGGCATCTGGATATCGGAAAATGTTACACGACTTTGAAAAAGAAGTTGTTTTGGCCGGAAATGAAAAGAGATGTAGAAGAATATTTAGCTAGATGCATGGAGCGTGTCAACTAGTTAAAGTTGAACATCGGCATCCTGCTATCAAGATGCGATGGGTACCTTGCGAGAAGAACAATATTGTCAACATAGAGAAGAAGGATGATGACTATCCTAGCTAAAGATCATGCCGGCACATCCTGCTTCCTCTAAACAACCTTCTATTTTGTCAATGTAAATGCAAACAGTAGGGGAGAGGGAGAAAATTTTGTTTAAATCTGATATTACACTTAATATATTTCAACCACCCCTCATTGCTCTTTAAATTGGCAATTACATTCTCGTATAACCTTATAGTGGCCACTCTTAGCTTGAAAGGAGCATTTAGCTCTTCTAAACTATTCCATAGGTTTTTCTATGGACCATATCGAAAGCCCTTTCTAGACACAAAGAAACATGAGAGAGATTGGATTTATCATTGCGGCATTCCTCAATAATGCTAAGCATAACAAGGTGGTATGTTGTTGAGTGCTTTGCCTTCTAAAACCCGCTTGGCCTTTGAGACCTCTTACCTTCACTTTCAAGCCAAATGCTCAACCTCGTTTCCAAAATAATACCATATAACTCATGGCTGAAGAGACGGCTAATCATAATTGTATGATAATTAGAGGGGTTACTTGTATCCCCACTTTTAAAAATAAGGATAATTTTAAAAAAATTTAAAATTTTTTAAAACATATATAGTGTTTTATAATAAAGTTTTTAATTTTTTTTAAATATATAATTTTAAGATTGTTATAATATCAATTTTTTAAATTTTAAAATTTATTCTGCGGTTTATAATTATAAACAATATAATAATTTAAAATTTTCAAATTTATCTTATATTTAAAATTTTTAAAATTTAATAAATAATGTATATTTCAATATTTTTAAAATAAAATTTTAAAATACAATAAAACACTATAAGTTTTAAATTTAAATTCAAATTTTAAAATATATGTTTTAATTATATTCATTATATTTAAGATTTTTAAAATATAATTAATGACCAGTGTATATTTAATAAAACAAGACAATTTAAATTAAAACAAAAAATAAACATTTATTTTTCTAAAAATAAATTCTATAGCTTAGAGTTAATGGATTTTTTTTAAAATATTAAATAAAAAAACTTAAGTTTCAAATTAATTTTTATTTTCTTAAAATTGATTTTGTACAATTGAAAGAAATTTTCATATAAAAGGTATTTCTAAAATTATTATTATTACATATATATATATATATATATATATATATATATATATATATGATTTTTTAATATTTTGTTTTTTAAATGAATATTTTTATAGTTAAATTTATTGGTATATTTTCAATTTATTTAATTACAAATAAATTTTATTTTTTAATTTATTTTATAGACATTATTTTTCAGTAAATTTAAATTTCTATTGAGAAATTTATGATTAACTATTTTCTCATTAACTAGTCTATATATTTCTTTTTATCGAGACAATCGTATCAAAAAAGAATCTTATGAATGTTTTTACGCACTAGAAACGGCAACTCGCAAATCTGAAAGTTGCGGCTAGACGCACTATGGATACAACTCCCAAATATAAAGTTACGAGTTGGGTGCACTATGGATATTGATGGACGCAATAAAGGACATTCATTGAACACACTAATAAAAGTCAAGCAAGTGGCCCACCAGAGTTTCATTAAAGCTTATTTCTAGTTGGAAGAACACGATGAAATAGATAAAGCTGATTTCTCACGGTATCTTGAAGATTGACTGAAATGGAGACATCTGATATACATATCTATCTGGTTTGTGGTATGATTGAATTAAATGAACCATATGATGTGTAAAGCACCCCTAGTTTATGTTTTTCTTTCAAGCTGACATTGGAACTTTAATCCCATGGAGTGTGGACCCCAAATGGATAAGTATTTTATGGATGTAATTAAATATTCAATTCTGAGAAAATGAATAAAATAATTCTGTGCAGAGTGACCAAAATGAGAATTATGAGATCAATTGCTAAATCCATGAGGATGGATAAAGGAAAATACTTTCCCCAAAAAAATCTTTCAAAAATCCTTGAAAAAAATTATTTCCAAATTAGATTTTGAGGAAAATCTAGTTTCCCCAATGATGTGGAGAGTAGTTGGGAAGAGGTAAAAAGCTGGAAAAGAAGAAAGCAGCTTTAAAAGTCCCTAAATAGGAAAGCCTAGGCGAACAGGAAGAAAAACATCCTGATATTCTGGACATAGAATTAGAAACAGGCTTTGGGGAGAAAAATCTTAAATAATTTATTCCTGAACAAATCAAAGGTTGGTCTGTTCTGGATAAGTGATCTCAGCTCGGGGTTGAGTTCTGGAGATAGAGGGACTCTACAGTTGGGAGGATTGGTCAAGTACCAAAGCGGTATGCTCACAGTAACTATGAACAATTGAAAATTTAATTGTGCTGTGAATGACTGTAGTTACTTATGTATATTTTGTTTTCTGGTTTATAGCAGTGTTCCATACATTTACAGAGTTAAGAAGGGATTAAACCCTCTCAGTACTGCATGGTTGTAGGAACGAGGAAAATGAGGAAAAATCATCTAGAAGCTCTAAACCAGCCTTTGATTTAAATCTGGAGATTTATGTTACCTCATGATTCATAATTATGTAACTTTAATCTGCTTCTGTAAATAGGATTTAAAATAGTGAACACTGAAGGAAATTGGAAGATGTGATTCGTAAGAAATTTGTTAAATTTACTAAGTAAATAAAGACCTGTGTGTTCCAAAATAGCAATACATGTCTGTCTATAAGTTGCATTATACAACAAGGACAGATTGGAAGAACATAGATTTAGTGCTTTATATTACTTCAGCTAGTAAAGAGACCTAGCTAACCATATTTATCAAAATCTGCAAACAACTGCAGTATGAGATATATATATAACTGGTATGTGATTAACATCCTTCACAAAAGAATGGTCCAAATAGAATACTTATGGGAAAATAAGATGAGCATGTGAATTTCTATATAATGCATGCAACTATAAAAGCTGTGAAAGTTAATACATAATTCACCCACCATATCTATATAAATTTATAGTCAAGAGTATTTACTTAACAATATAGGTGCTGAGACTGTTAAACTAGAGAAATTTATAAGTGTATAGTTGCAGAAATATTATGAATAATAGAAGTGAATATTATCATAAAACCTCAACTAAGGAGCATATATAGAGTTCACTGTTGTGTTATATAATTTACATGAAATGATAGACTCTCTGGGCATGGAAAATTTCTCATGCACTGGAAGAGTTAGACTTGAACACTCAAATAACAAATAGATATTTACATGCATTATGCTTGTACAATATGGAAGAACAGAAGAAAATAAAATAAGACTAGCGAGCTTATAAATTTCTCCAGTCTAACTCATACGGATAGATTTCTGGGAGAAATAATCCATATGAGTGTTTATACGAAAATAAAAGGTGGAGGAAGCATAAATCCACAAATGATCCAACTGTGTCGATCAAATGGAAGAAATCCAGATGTAGCCGAAATAAACTGTTTATCATGAACAACAACATGAACTAGCCACTTGAATTTTCTGAGTATAACAAATCTCTGTTCCTCGTCAAATAGGAAGGAAATACATACATGAAAAATCCATAGGTAAAGTCCTGAAGTACATTAAGAGAATGGTGTCTCTGATAAATTAAATTGGGATAATGTGATCATAGCGCCCATAAAATTAGAAGTCTGAGAAATACTAATTAGTCTCGCGAAGTTATTACAATTATAGTAGTAAGGGAAAACTATGAACGGTAGACCAGAGGGGTCTGGATAAAAATTTGATAGAACCACGACATGAGAGTCGAGCTTCAATACGACTAGTAGGTGGTGATAAAAACCTGAAAGCGCAAAGGGCAACGAAATTAACGTGAGGGCAACAACCATTTTTCCTTGTATCCTCGAGAAGGAAAAGTATATGGGATTCAGATTTACCTGTAACCAAAGCAATAAACAGTGAGAATATGGATTGACCAATTGATGTGAATGATATCACAAAAAATTATAATAAAAAAATATGAGTTACCTGGAAAAGACGAAGCTTCTTTTCGTCAAAACGACCTGAAAACGAGGAAATGCATAGCATAAAAAATTAGAAAACCAGAGGTTCTGTAGGGGAATGAGAAAAACCCCTTAAATAATGATACAAGCGAGTCAATTCTTGCCTAAGGTATGTCTCACTCGCCGTAGAAGAGAAGAACAAAATCAATATCCCACCATTTTAACCCCATCATTTAAGTCATGAAGGACGAGTAGAAATATGACCTATCAAGAAACCAGGGCGGATTAGTCTCACACATCATTAAGAAGAAGCCCAACGAATTAGACGAAGAGATAGTGGCATAAACAAAAGAATCAATATATAAGTATAGGAAAATTTCCATGAGACATTGTTCAACGAATCCAAACACGGTCGAGACTATGAACAGGACTACAGGGAAGAAATTATTTTATCTAAGCCCAGCTCTCGCAATTTCCACAGAGAAATTTTACATATCAAGCTATAGAGACAAAACATGAGTTTCACTGTAAAATGAGCGACGTGCATAGAAAATCATACCTGGAATTACATTTAGATGGATAGGTAGGTAAGCCAGATGTCTGGACGAGCCGACGCTTAGCTCCTCAAACGTGTAGAGTCGCGACACCGAGAGGTAAGTGAAACAAATGAAGGGAGAAAAAACTTCTTCAATACTAAAGCAGAGATTTATATCACCGTATCAAATCCAGAAAAGCGACGAACCCCTGATGGATGGAACAGTCACCACCATCCAGGTGGCTTCGGATCCATAGCTTATACACGGATCGAGTGGTAGAGATTGGTATTAATACCTGTCTGTCCAATACATAAATCCAGAGATATATGAAATCGATTTTACAGTACTTGCATTAATGTCATATGACAGGCGTAAATTAAACAATATTCCAGCGTGGAGTATGGACCGAAACGTGAAAACATCCAACTCTGCATGTGGACGCCATGAAAGTCGACGAAACGAAAAGAATAACCAACGGAGTGGAATCTCATAAGAAGACGTGGAAAATTGAAGGGGTTGCGTAGGCCAAAACCCTGAGCCATCGTTTCCAACGAGACAGAAGAAACACATCACAAAATTTTACGCCCATCCCCATAGTAATATCACATTTAATGGAAGCGTACGTGAAAAACCAATGATGCGATGGTAACGTTCATTCACTTTCGCACATTGGCCACAAAAACTATATCAAATGAATACAATCGAAATCAATTATAATTAAAACCAATAAACCATGTGATGCGTCGTATAAGTTGACATGCCACATGGGATTTTCAATCTTGGAATGGTACGAATATGTAAGCCCATGAATCATATACTAAACATAAAGTCCATAGGAGCTTGCTATTGAACATGAAAGAGTAGGTATATTGAGACCTCCAAGCATAATGTGACAAGGGTAAATGAGAATGCCAAAAGGTGTAGATAAATGCACATAGAGAAAAAATGCGTAGAGATGTATGTAACCATATAACCATGGTTTGGGGGTAAAATGTATATATAATAGTGTGATATGGGCATAGATGTATTTACCATGAGCCCAACCCTTTTATGAAAAATAAATAAATTTCCATACAGTAATACGAATAGGAATGGGAATCCTATTCCATGTCAGATTGTACATGACGAAATTCGTAAAGAGGACTAGAGTTGAAGTGTAATTAGGAAAAAAAAAAAAAATTGGTAGGGAAGAGACGTTACAAATGGTATTAGAGCTCATGTTATACAAAACTGGGTTGTTGTTGTGTGTGCTCATTGTAAAATGATTTACTGTTGAAAAGAAAAAATATTATTTTTTAATTTATGATCTGTGTTGTTTAGTGTACAGTGGTGTTGGAATGGCAGAAGGTGAGGAAATTTATGTCGATCTGTGTGATAAGGATAATACACCAGATCCCAATGCTTCAGTGCTGGCTATGTTGCACAGTTTGCAATGAGAAATGGCTGAGCTAAGAAGCCAGAATGACAGATTGTCATTAGCCAGTGAGGAGCAGGAAAAGCTCATCAGAGAACTAACTTCGCAGAACAGCCAAGAAGGTGAAGGTTCCGGAAAGAGGAAGACTGATGAGTCTGAGGAAGATGATGCTGTTAGGCATCAGTATAAGCAGAAAAAGGAATTACAGGGGGAATTCTGAAAGATCAAGCCTCCCTCCTATGATGGGGAGAAGGAGGAAGATGTTGAAGCCTGGTTGTTGAACATGATTAAATATTTTCAAGTCTATGAATATGAAATAAATATGTAAGCCAGATTAGCTGTCTACCAGCTAAAAGGTAAGGCTACCTTGTGGTGGGAGGAGACAAAAATGGTTCATGCCATTGATGAAAATACAGTTACTTGGGAAGATTTCCAGGTTAAGTTTAAAAACTGCTATTTAAATGAACGTTATTATGATGATAAAGAAAAAGAATTTCATGATCTTAGATTGGGACAACTTACTATTGATGAATTTGTCACTAAGTTTACAAATCTGTTGAGATATGTCCCTTACATCCGTGAAGAGAAGGCAAAGGTGCAAAGGTTTCTAAACTATTTGCATGCTGTATACAAAGAGAAGATCGAGTTTGATAACCCAAAAACTATGGAAGAGGCAGTGAGGAAAGCTAGATTATGCTATCAACAGTTTAAGGGAAAGGATGAGCATGGAAAAGGCTGGCTAAACAAAAGTGAAATAAAAGGAAAGAAACAGAAACCAGCTTACTTAAGGAATTTTGGTAGGGACCATCAGAGGAAAAAGTTTAATAAACCAAAAGAAAGCCAAACAGCTTAGTCTCAAATTGGTTCCAAACAACTAGATGAAGGAAATAAGAATGAAGTCACAGTCAAAATGAGGGAACCTTTGAAATTCTGGGGATGTGGATAACCTCATATTTTGAGGGATTGTCCCCACCGAAACATTCAGATGATTATGAGAGATCGTGAAGCTACCACAGTAAATGACATAGCAAGAAATATACCCACTATCAGTGCAGCCTTGGAGAATCAACAAGCAGAACATCAAGCTACCATGGTTGAAATGGAGGGTAAGATTTCTGACCAATTTGTTACAATTTTGATTGATCTGGGTGCTTCTTTGAGTTACATTAGTCCAAAAATTGTAGAAAAATACAATCTCAAAATTGAAAAATTTCAGCAGTCCTGGTTGGTCTAGTTAGCTACTGGCACCAAGAGGAAAGTAACTCATAAGTTACCTCAAACAACAATCAAATTAAATGATTTTCAAACAGAAGTGAATTTAAACATTTTTCCATTAGGTTCATATGACTTGTTGATAGGAATGGACTGGATGGAAAAGAAGAAGGCCATGATGAATTGTTGGGATAAGACCCTGCATTGTATATATGAAGGGGGGAAACCTTTTATTCTCAAGGGAAAACCAAAACCCATCGTTGTAAGACAAATATCAGCACTGCAATTAAAACGAACAGCTAGGAAAGGATACCAAGTCTATGCAGTACATATAGAAGAGACAGAATAGAAAATTGAAGAAAATCTGCTGAATGCTTTACCAGTAGTAAGAGAGTTTAAGGAATTCTTTCCAGATCAGATTCCTCATCTCCCCCCCAAAAGAGAGATTGAATTTTCAATCGATTTGGTGTCGGGAGCAACACCTGTTTCCCGAGCCCCTTATCGAATGAGTCCCCCCGAACTCATGGAACTGAAAATGCAATTGCAAGAATCGGTAGATAAGGGTTATATCCGACCGAGTGTGTCTCCTTGGGGAGCACCGGTTCTATTTGTGAAAAAGAAGGATGGAACCTTTAGGATGTGCATTGATTATCGTCAACTGAATAAGTTGACTATTAAAAACAAATACCCTTTTCCCAGAATTGATGATATTTTTTACCAAGTGAGAGGAGCTTCAGTATTTTCGAAGATTGACTTAAGGACTGGTTATCACCAGCTCAGAATTAAAGAAGAAGACATCAGCAAAACAACTTTTCGAACCAGGTATGGTCACTACGAATTTGTAGTCCTGCATTTTGGTTTGACAAATGCCCCTGCCACCTTTATATGCCTAATGAATAGTGTGTTAAACAAGTACTTGGATAAATTTTTACTTGTGTTTATAGATGATATTTTAGTTTATTCCAAAAATGAGGAGGAGCACAAAGAGCACTTGAGGATAGTGCTGCAAATGTTGAAAGAAAACCAGTTATATGCCAAATTCAGTAAATGTGAATTCTATAAGGACAAGATCCAATACTTGGGACATATTATTTATGAACAAGGGTTGCCTGTTGACCCTAAAAAGATCAAGGCTATTAAAGAATGGCCTATGCCCACTGATGTTCCAGAAATAAGATCATTCATGGGGATTGCAGGTTATTATCGCAGATTTGTGGAGAGATTTTCTGCCATAACATATCCCATGACATCACTACAAAAGAAGGGTGTCAAATTTGAGTGGAATGAAAAATGCCAAAACAGTTTTGACCAATTAAAACTAAAACTCATTACAGCCCCTATACTGAAGATTTCAGATCCTGATAAAGAATTTTTTGTATGTACAAATGCCTGTAGAGAGGGGTTTGGAGGAGTCATTTTGCAGGAAAATTCAGTTATTGCATACGAATCTAGGAAACTGAAGACACATGAACAAAACTATAGTGCATATGATTTGGAGTTGGCTGCTGTTATTCATGCCTTGAAGATGTGGCGACATTATCTTCTTGGAAAGAAATTTACATTGATGACAAATCATATTAGTCTTAAATATTTCTTTTCCCAAACTGATTTAAATGCTCGACAAGCCAGATGGCTATCTTTTCTGAGTGAATTTGATATGGACATAAAACATATCAGAGGGAAAGAAAATAAAATTGCTGATGCTTTGAGCAGAAATGCTTGCCAACACATAAACAACATTGGAAGTAGTGTAAATTTGGAGTTAGAAGATTTAGTGAAATAGGTAGCGGACCAGGATCCAAATTATGAGAACTTACAGGTGAAAATACTAAGGAAGGAGATGGCTGAATACACTCAAAACTAGAAAGGATTGATCCGATACAAAAATAGATTATATGCTCCCAATGTAGAGGCTTTGAAAAGAGAGATCCTAGATGAATATCACAAACAGCCATATGCAGGGCATCCTGGATATCAGAAAATGTTAACAGCTTTGAAAAAGAATTTTTTTTGGCCAAGAATGAAAAGTGATGTAGCAGAATATTTAGCTAGATGCATGGAGTGTCAACTAGTTAAAGTTGAACATCAGCATCCTGCTGGTCTTTTAAATCCTTTGCCGATTGCAGAATGGAAATGGGACAAAGTTTCTATATATTTTATAACAGGGCTACCCAAAACTAAATACCAACATGATTCAGTGATGGTAGTAGTAGACACTTTAACAAAAGATGCACACTTCATACCTGTAAAGTCTACTTTTGGGACAGCCCAAGTAGCAGATGTGTTTTTAAAAGAGATAGTAAGATTACATGGGGACCCAAAGGTGATTGTTTCAGATAGAGATGCTAAGTTCACAGCAGCCTTTTGGAAAACTCTATTTGGATGTATGGGCACTAAGTTGAATTTTAGTACTTCCTATCACCCTCAGAATGACGATCAAACAGAGAGAACTAATCATATTTTGGAGGATATGCTGAGAATGTATGTGATGGATAGGCCATCAAAATGGGAAGAATACTTTCATTTAGCTGAATTTTTTTATAATAATAGCTATCAATCCTCCATACAAACGAGTCCATTTGAGGCACTCCATGGAAGGAAATGTCGTAATCCTTTGATTTGGAGCCAACCTGAGGATAAGCTAATGTTGGGACCAAATGCTTTACAAGAGATGGAAATAATTGTTAAGAAAGTACAAAGAAACATCAAGACAACACAAGATCGCCAGAAAAACTATGCTGATAAGAAGAGGGTACATCAATAATTTAAAGTGGGGGAACATGTGTATTTGCGTATTAAACCCAAAAAGAGCACACTTTATGCTGGAAGTTGTGCAAAACTATCTCCTAGATATTGTGGTCCTTTTGAAGTATTAGAAAGGGTGGGACCAGTGGCTTACAAGCTGGCCTTACCACCCCATGTTAGAGTTCATGATGTGTTTCATGTTTCATTATTAAAAATATATGTACATGATGCTTCTCACATAGTTGATTGGAATGTGATACAGGTGGAACCAGAAGGGGAGTTCCTTCCAGAACCTCTTCAAATATTGGAGCGGGAAGAAATTTAATTGAGGAATCGGACGGTAGCAAGATTAAAGGTGCAGTGGAATCACTTTACTACTGAAGAAGCTACCTGGGAAAAAGAAACTGAAATGATTGAAAAATATCCATTTTTGTTTTAAAAATGAACTCTAGTAAGTAGATATTAGCATTGAGGATGGTGTTTGCTTTCAGAGGGGGAATATGTAACACCCCTAGTTTATGTTTTCTTTCAAAGCTAGACATTTGAACTTTAATCCTAAGGGGAGTGGACCCCAAATGGATAAGTATTTTATGGATGTAATTAAATATTTAATTCTAAGAAAATGAATAAAATAATTCTGTGCAGAGTGACCAAAATGAGAATTATGAGATCACTTGCTAAATCCATGAGGATGGATAAAGGAAAATACTTTCCCCAAAAAAATCTTTCAAAAATCCTTGAAAGAAATTATTTCCAAATTAGATTTTGAGGAAAATATAGTTTCCCCAATGATGTGGAGAGTAGTTGGGAAGAGGTAAAAATATGGAAAAGCATAAAGCAGCTTTAAAAGTCCCTAAATAGGGAAGCCTAGGCAAACAGGAAGAAAAGCATCCTGATATTATGGACGCAGAATTAGAAACAGGCTTTGGGGAGCAAAAGCTTAAATAAGCTATTCCTGAATAGATCAGAGGTTGGTCTATTGTGGATAAGTGATCTCAGCTCGGGGGTGAGTTCTGGAGATAGAGGGACGCTACGGTTGGGAGGATTGGTCAAGTACCAAAGCGGTATGCTCACACTAATTATGAAAAATTGAAAATTTAATTATGCTGTGAATGACTGTAGTTACCTATGTATATTTTGTTTTATGGTTTATAACAATGTTCCATACACTTACAGAGTTAAGAAGGGATTAAACCCTCTCAGTTCTACATGGTTGTAGGAACTAGGAAAATGAGGAAAAATCATTCAGAAGCTCTAAACCAACCATTGATTTAAATCTGGAGATTTATGTTACCTCATGATTCATAATTATGTAAATTTAATTTGCTTCTGTAAATAGGATTTAAAACAGTGAACACTAAAGGCAATTGGAAGATGTGAGTGGTAAGAAATTTGTTAAATTTACTAAGTAAATAAAGACCTATGTGTTCCAAAATAGCAATACATGTCTGTCTATAAGTTGCATTCTACAACAAGAACAGATTGGAAGAACATATATTTAGTGCTTTATATAACTTCAGCTAGTAAAGAGACCTAGCTAACCATAGTTATCAAAATCTACAAATAACTGTAGTATGAGATATATATATAACTGGTATGTGATTAACATCCTTCACAAAATAATGGTCCAAACATAATACTTATGGGAAAATTAGATGAGCATGTGAATTTCTATATAATGCATGCAACTATAAAAGTTGTGAAAGTTAATACATAATTCACGCACCAGATCTATACAAATTTCTAGTCAAGAGTATTTACTTAACAATATAGGTGTTGAAACTGTTAAACTAGAAAAATTTATAAGTGTATAGTTGTAGAAATATTATGAATAATAGAAGTGAATATTATCATAAAACCTCAACTAAGGAGCATATATAGAGTCCACTGCTGTGTTATATAATGTACATGAAATGATAGAATCTGTGGGCATGGAAAATTTCTCATGCACTGGAAGAGTTAGACTTGAACACTCAAATAACAAATAGAGATTTACATGCATTATGCTTGTACAATATGGAGGAACAGAAGAAAATAAAATAAGACTAGCGAGCTTATAAATTTCTCCAGTCTAACTCATACGGATATATTTTTGGGAGAAGTAATCCATATGAGTGTTTCTACGAAAATAAAAGGTGGAGGAAGCATAAATCCACAAATGAGGCAACTGTGTAGATCAAATGGAAGCAATCCAGATGTAACCGAAATAAACTGTTTATCATGAACAACAACATGAACTAGCCACTTGAATTTTCTGAGTATAACAAATCTCTGTTCCTCGTCAAATAGGAAGGAAATACATACATGAAACATCCATAGGTAAAGTCCTGAAGTACATTAAGAGAACGGTGTCTCTGATAAATTAAATTGGGATAATGTGATCATAGTGCCCATAAAATTAGAATTCCGAGTAATACTAATTAGTGTCACAAAGTTATTACAATTACAGTAGTAAGAGAAAACTATGAATGGTAGACCAGAGGGGTCTGGATAAAAATTTGGTAGAACCACGACATGAGAGTCGAGCTTCAATATGACCAGTAGGTGGTGATATAGACCTGAAAGAGCAAAGGGTAGCGAAATTAATGTGAGGGCAGCAACCCTTTTTCCTTGTATCCTCGAGAAGGAAAAGTATATGGGATTCGGATTTACCTGTAACCAAAGAAATAAACAGCGAGAATATGAATCGACCAACTGATGTGAATGATATCACAAAAAATTATAATAACAAAACCTAAGTTACCTGGCAAAGACGAAGCTTCTTTTCGTCAAAACGACCTGAAAACGAGGAAATGCATAGCATAAAAAATTTAGAAAACCAGAGGTTCTATAGGGGAATGAGAAAAACCCCTTAACTAATGATACAAGCGAATTGATTCTTGCCTAAGGTATGTATCGCTCGCCGGAGAAGAGAAGAACAAAATCAATATCCCACCATTCGAACCCCATCGTTTAAGTCATGAAGGACGAGTAGAAATATGCCCTATCAAGAAACCAGGGCGTATTAGTCTCATGCATCGTTAAGCAGAAGCCCAACGAATTAGACAAAGAGATAGTGGCATAAACAAAAGAATCAATATATAAGTACAGGAAAATTGCCATGAGACATTGTTCAACGAATCCAAACGCGCTCGAGACTATGAATGGGACTACAGGGAAGAAATTATTTTATCTAAACCCGGCTCTCACAATTTCCACAGAGAAATTTTACATATCAAGCTATAGAGACAGAACGTGAGTTTCACTATAAAATGAGTGACGTGCATAGAAAATCATACCTGGAATTACATTTAGATGGATAGGTAGGTAAGCCAGATGTCTAGACGAGCTGACGCTTAGCTCCTCAAACGTGTAGAGTCTCAACACCGAGAGGTAAGTGAAACAAATGAAGGGCGAAAGAACCGCTTCAATACTAAAGTAGAGATTTATATCACCATATCAAATCTAGAAAAGCGACGAATCCCTAATGGATGGAACGATCACCACCGTCCAGGTGGCTTCGGATCCATAGCTTATACATGGATCGAGTGGTAGATATTGCTATTAAGACTTGTCCGTCCAATACATAAATCCAGAGATATATGAAATCGATTTTACAGTACTTGCATTAATGTCATATGACAGGCATAAATTAAACAATATTCCGGCGTGGAGTATGGACCGAAACGTGTAAACTTCCAACTCTGCATGTGGACGCCATGAAAGCCAATGAAACAAAAAGAAGAACCAATAGATTGGCATCTCATAAGAAGACGTGGAAAATTGAAGAGGTTGCGTAGGCCAAAACCCTGAGCCATCGTTTCCAACGAGACAAAAGAAACACATCGCAAAATTTTACGCCCATCCCCATAGTAATATCACATTAAACGAAAGCGTACGTGAAAAACCAATGATCCGATGGTAACGTTCATTGACTTCGGCGAATTGGCCACAAAAACTATATCAAATGAATACAATCGAAATCAATTATAATTAAAACCAATAAACCATGTGATGCCTCGTATAAGTTGACATGCCACATGGGATTTTCAATCTTGGAATGGTACGAATATGTAAGCCCACGAATCATATACTAAACATAAAGTCCATAGGAGCCTGCTATTGAACACGAAAGAGTAGGTATATTGAGACCTCCAAGCATAATGTGACAAGGGTAAATGAGAATGCCGAAAGGTGTAGATAAATGCACATAGAGAAAAAATGCGTAGAGATGTATGTAACCATATAACCATGGTTTGGGGGTAAAATGTATATATAATAGTTTGATATGGGCATAGATGTATTTACCATGAGCCCAAACCTTTTATGAAAAATAAATAAATTTCCATACAGTAATACAAATAAGAATGGGAATCCTATTCCTGTCATATTGCAAATGCTGAAATTCGTAAAGAGGACTAGAGTTGAAGTGTAATTAGGAAAAAAAAAATTTGTTGGTAAGGAAGAGACGTTACACTTCCATGACAGAGCATCATGGAGGATTGCGACGGATGTGGTTGATGACCATGGATTATAGAGACTTACCTATATATGGAATCATAAGCTTGATATAGGTTTGTGAGATGATAGAGAAGAGGTGGGAAGCACAGACATTTTCGATGTTGGAGTTAGCGATACTTTGCGATAGGTGATGTAGTTGCTGAGGACAAAAGCCTTATTTAGAGTGGGGAAGGATGCGCAGGCCATGAGTTGGAGTGATGTGCAAATAAGTTGTAGAAGGCACACCAATGTGTGATGGGCACTCATATTAACCAAATTAGGTTGTGCGATGACTAGGTACAACATTTGGCAATGTGCAATGATGGTGATCGCGGATAGTGGGCACGCCGTATTGGCGAATTCTCCCCTCTTGGAAATTCACATCAGGTATGGTGGGTTATTTTTCGTGTTTGGTGAGAGTGCACCAGGTGACCTGCGTTTAGTGCCCAGGTGTGTGCGCACCCGAGATGAGCAATATGACCATGCTAGAACTTCCTATGAAGTCATGAGCTCCATTATTATGTACATTTAAAGGGGTTAGGAGTTAAATTTTTTCCTTTTTTAAGTCTATTTTTCTTGCATTTTAATTATATTATGGTCTTATGATGCTAGTGTAGGTGGTGATTGAGGCTTATCATGCTTCTATTACCTAACATGATTTAAATGCAGCAAAATCATCAAGATATTGCATCTTTGTGGAGATTTTGTCATTAAGAATTAGAGTATATAGCAAGAAGAGATTCTAGGGGGTTGTCCACCCTCCTTAACTCCTAAAGGTATCCAAACAAACTCAATATCAAGTACACTAAAGCCACACTTCACTTGCAGTCAAGTGGACTCATCACCTAATTTGTAGGGAGCTGTTGGTAGCTATCATTTAGGTTAAATAGAGCTAAGAAAGAGCTCATTAGGATTTGAACTTTGGAGAAATACATTAGGTTCTTTTCTCTTGTAATTAGTTTTCAAAACTTTTATGTTGATATAATGAGACTATATTTTGAAAGGAAATGAGTATTCAGAATTTTCATTACTGATCTAGATTCAGAGAGCTCTGCTTGTGGGTTAGGGCCCAATCCATGTGCCTCAACCTCTCTTGTGTAATCAGTCTTTACTTTAATTTCATTTAGCTATTTTTTCTTATGAATATTTAGCTAGTTTGTTTGTATTTTCATTTAATGTTTTTAGTTTTCTTCAATTTGTATTTTATTGCAAATTTAGCTTGCTTAAATGTTGGTACAATAGGTTATAACTTTAGAAATATGTTAGTCAAGCCTCCCCCTCTCATCTCTGTCAATAGAGCTTGAGGAGGGTAGACCTTCCCTAGAGATCAAAAATTATTTTTAGTTTATGATTTCTTGGAAAAAATAAGTTTAGTTGTTCTAACTCCATGGATATTCTTAGAATGTTGTGTTAGATATCTGTTTGTAGATTAGAGTAGATTTTCTTTAAAAACTCAAGTCATATTTTCCATTGTCTTTATCATTAATTTGTCCATTTCTATTGCATGAATAGGTAGTTTTCTTGCAGGTAAAGGTAGCATGACCAAGGATAAATTCACTAGAACCATTAGCTTCATCGGTCACCCTTCATTAGCCCTCTATTCATCAAAATCACCATCAGCCTTGTTTTCGGATTTTCATGCCTACACCATGAGAAAACCCTAGGGGTTAAATACATGCCTCCAAAGAGGTTATCAGCTTGGCCATGGGGTGGGCCACCTTAAAATCATCCTAATCCACCTGCACTCCACCTTTCCTACCATTTTCACACATGTTTCTGGCCTCAAATTTCCATTGGACTGTTTCCTATAGTAATTCAAGACTTTCCTATAGCACTACAGGAAACCTGTAACAAAAATCGAAATAGTACCTGTGGGTCCCTCCTTAAGCCTAGAAACCACCATCCACATCCTATATACATGTAAAAAACACTCATACACCTTCAGCCTTGCCCTCATATGTTCAAGCCTTCCATAAGCCACCTTAGCACTTTCATCTCCTAGCTGCAAAACAACACATTTACAAGCATAGTTAGGTCATGAGTAGTTGCATGATTAAAAACATAATAGATAGAGCATAGAGTAAGTAAAGTTTGTTTAGCCATTTTTCCCAACAATGTGTGATTATATTAGTTTCCTTTATGCCATTTCAAGTCAACAATTTACTTCATGCAAGATGCCTATGTTGCTTTCATTTCTTATCATAGTTTAATTAGTAGATTTATTTCGTTACATAATAGTTAGATGTACTTGTTTGTTGTAGCGTAGTTATGTACTTGCTGATAGTGCCATGTCTTTGAATCATTTGTATCCCTAGGCCTAATTTCAGAAGTGTGATAGCCTTCATATACAAACCCTAGAAGTAGCACCCTTTCGTAAAGCTCAGAAGAGGATGACATGAGTAGAATGCATCTATTGTGTATATAGAACTGTCACCTCCAAGTCTGTATGAACGTCAGGTTGATAAAGTAAGGTAGGGTAGGCTCTAGTAGTTTCATGATTCTTGGTGCAATACCAGGGTTCACCACATTTTGGCGTCGTTGTCAGGGAGGTGTCTAGTATATGCTTTGATTTTGTTTTAGCATTCTTTTCTTCTTTCCTTTTACATGTTGTTTCAAAAATATTGAAAAAATAGAAAAAAAATCTGATTATCATCCCTCGTTGGAGTAAGGATACTTAAGGAATTTTTTTACCTAAAACCCCCACACCACCACATTGTCGCCCTTCACTCTTCTTTAGTGGTTGTGAGGTTGAACACACCATAGGTGAGCCTTATGAAAATTTTGAAGAACCTATTGGAGAAGAAGAAGATCTTGTTTCACCTAAGGAACTTGCTTCACCTATCTCAACCATGGATAGTACTAAAGCCCATGAAGCATTTCCCATTAGAGGGGCATATGTAGAAACTAAGATTGAAAACATTAATCCCTTAGCCCTTCCACACTTTCATGGAATTACCTTAGAATATCTTAACACATTCATGCTTGAATTTTTTGTTGTCTGTAGGAATTATGACTATGGCTTAGATGATCAGAAGCTGAAGCTATTAAAATCTACCCTTAAGGATGAAACCTTGCGTTGGTTCATGGGTGTACCTGGGAACAACATCACTACCTAGGCACAAATGCAGGAGGCCTTCAACAACGAGTACAGAGACTACTATAGGTCCAAGGAAACTAACGATGAAATATTCAGGATTACTCTAGGGCTTGATGAATCCCTAGAAGACTATGAAGAGATGTTTTAATTAAATTATAAGAGAGCCAACTATAATCTTGATCCTGGATCACTTAAACTAGTACTTCTCTGAGGGATCATATAGGAGGTGATAGAAACCCTCAATATGTTATTAGGAGGATATCTCTACCAACTTCCTTATGAAACAATAAAAACTATCTTCCGGAAGCATTCTAGGGCAGTCAAGAAGAAAGGCAGAGCTGAAAAAGTACATCCAATACCACTTCCTATTCCATCTCCACCAAACATGATATTGGATATATGCTGGAGGACTTCAAGAGTGACATGTTGCACACCTTTGCTTTCCAAATGGACACAATTCAGGTCAAAAGGAAGCAAGAGGAAGTAGAAAGAGCCTTGGCTATGTTTTTCCCTAGATGTACTAGAAATTACCCTAGAAATGAATCTGCACTAAATTCCATAGAGGTTTTCTTAGTCTGTGAGGAGAATCATGCCACTGACATGTGTCCCTCCTTACTTGGACTTAAACCTGTATATCAAGGTGGGGAAGTAGGAACAGAGCAACTATGTTGCATCAACTAGAGAAGGCTTCAAGGCCCTAGGTCATATCAATAGGGTATGCAAAGTGCACTTTACTCTTACTATAAAAATAATCAGAATGTGCCCATGCAATATCCATAGACCCTCCAAGGAGTGAAAAGAGTGAAAAAAAAGAAAATAGGGTCTTCATCAAGAAAAATAGAATTCGCTACTGGAAACTCTGTCTTTGCTACAGGAAACTCCAGCAAGCATAGATTTGGAGAACAAGGCCTGGGTTGAATAGGAAAAGACAACCAGAGAGGGGACAGAGCTCAAGGAAGCTGAGGGAAAGATATAAGAGGAAAAACATGATGAAAAAGAGGGAGGAAAATGTGATAAATAAAATTCCACCTCACTAAAATCAATCCCCAAACATGTTGCAATAGTGCCAAACCCTAGCCCTCAACCCAATCTTAGATATTACTACACATACATTGAGGGGGGTAGATTAATTCCTCAAAAGTTCACAATTCCTTTGTTTTATCAATTGGAGGAAGATAGGGCACACACTCATCATTGGATGAATCTTACCACATCTAAAGGTGTGTATGACATAGGAGTCATGAAAGGAAATGTAGCTAAGTTGGGGAAGGATTTATTTGATGTGAGGCTCAGAGAGTCAGTTTTGAAGGAGCAGCTTTAGAAGGCACATGCAGAGAATGTAGCACTACAATAGCAACTTCTGTAAAAGGGTAAAAAATTGGCCCCATGGAAGATTTGTCCATGGAGGCCATTGAAGAAATATAACCTTCATATTCATATGTAGTTTACCTCAAGGAGTAGTGACTACTCTTTCAAATTAATAATTTATCCTCCCATGGATACTTACCTTTATAAAACTATAAACAGTCCATTGATTTCTGCAATCAATCAAGCATGGTTGAGAAGGAGAAAATGGGAGAGTCTTACACGAATAATGTTGCGTTAACGGATTTAAATATTTTGGACCCAATCCTAGGATGAAGGATATGTGATTAATGGCTTTGGCATCATGGATGGTTAATGAGGAGAAAAGAATGCAAGAGATGAGAAGGGTTATGAGAAGAGAAAACAGAGAACCCTTACACATTAGGGAAGAACTGGTCACCCTAGAGGAGTCATCATTAACCATCTAAATATTGAAAACTATCCTAAACTTGCTGAAAGATACCTCCATACACAAGCTCAATAAATGGCCACTTTGATGATGTTTCTAGGTTGTTGGGAGATGAGTGCATAATGGCTAGCCAAAGAAGATGTAATATCCTCCCTCACAACCTTATAAACATGGAGTATCACATACTAGAAATATTGAGGGGTGCCTTGGAGAGAGCACCATGGTACAAGAGGGCCATGCAAGCCAAAAATATTCAGTGGTTTGGCTTGAATCTAAATCCACCCTTGTTGTTGGGGCTAAGTGATGAAAGGACCAAGATGAGCATAAAAATGAATGGGAGGAAGCAGAAAATAATGATGGTTTTTACCCTCCTGAAGGAACTCCAACACTTTTTCCTTGTGAATTCAGAAGGTCCATCAAAATCTTAAAGGAGATGTAGGAGGAGGATTAGTTGCTCAGAGGATGAGCAACTATTTAGTAGGGGGGTTATGATGAACTCCATCGTTAGGTGCATTTGGAGAGGTTAATGGTCACCTTTTTGCCTTATTAAATCTCTTTTTGTTCAATTTTAATTATATTATGGTCTTATGATGTTAGTGTAGGTGGTGATTGAGGCTTATCATACTTTGAGTACCTAACATGAGCTAAATGCAGCAAAATCATGAAGATATTTTTTCATTAAGACTTGGAGTAGAAAGAAAGGAGATATTATACGGGGCTTTCCACCCTCCTTAACTCCCAAAGGAAGCCAAGGGATCCTCGAGTTTCCCTCCAACAACTCAAAATAAAAGACAACCAAGCAAACTCAAGATCAAGTGCACTAAAGCCATACTTCACTTGCAGTCAGGTGGAATCATAACCTATTTTATAGGGATCTGTTGGTAGCTACCCTTTAGGTTAAATAGAGCTGAGCAAGAGCTCATTAGGATTCAAACTTTGGAGAAATCCATTAGACTCTTTTCTCTTGTAATTAGTTTTCAAGACTTTTATGTTGATGTAGTGAGACTATATTTTGAAATGAAATAAGTATTCAGACTTTGCTTCACTGATCTAGTTTCAGAGAGCTAGGCTTGTCACTTAGGGCCCAATCCATGTGCCTCAGCCTCTATTGTGTAACCATTATTTAATTTCATATAATTTAGCTAGTTTTACTTATGAATATTTAGCTAGTTTGTTTGCATTTTCATTTACTATTTTTATTTTTCTTCCATTTGTCTTTTGTTATTGATTTAGCTTGTTTACAGGTTGGTAGAATAGGTTATAACTTCAGAAAGAAGTGGGTCAAGCCTCCCCCTCTCATCTTTTTCAATAGAGCTTGAGTAGGGTAGATCTTCCCCGCAGGCCAAAAATTCTTTTTAGTTTATGATTTATTGGAACAACTAAGATTAGTTGTTGTGATTCATGGATATTCTTAAAATGTTGAGTTATATCTTTGTTTTTAGATTAGAGTAGATTTTATTTACAAATTCAAGTAATCTTTTCCATTGTCTTTATCATGAATTTGTCCATTTATATTGCATGAATAGTTATTTTTCTTGTAGGTACGGGTAGCACAACCAAGGATAACTTCACGAGCACCTTCGGCTTCATCTTTCACCCTTCATTGACCCTTTTTTCATCAAAATCAACATCGGCCATTTTTCCGGATTTTTCATCCCTACACCGTGAGCAACCCCTACTGGTGAAAGAAAAGCCTCCCAAGAGGTTTGGAGCTTAGCCAATGGGTGGGCCACCTTCCACTCATCCTAATCCATATTCAGTCCACCTTTCCTACCTTTTCACACAGGTTTTTGGCCTCCGATTTCCCTCAGACTATTTCCTGTAGCAATTTAGGAATTTCCTATAGCACTATAGGAAACATGTAGCAACACTTGAAATAGCACCAGTGGGCCCCTCCCTAAGCCTAGAAACCGCCATCCACATCCTCTAGACCTCCAAAAACCACTCATACACCTTCAACCTTGCGCTCATGTGTTCAAGCCTTCCATAACCCACCTTATCACTTTCATCTCCTAGCTGCAAAACAACAAATTTACAAGCATATTTAGGTCATGAGTAGTTGCATGATTAAAAGAATGATAGATAGGGCATATAGTAAGTACAATGTGTTTAGCCATTTGGCCCAACAAAGTGTGATTAGATTAGTTTCCTTTATGAAATTTCAATTCAACAATTTACTTCATGCAAGATGCCTAGGTTGCTTTCATTTCTTATCATAGTTTAATGAGTAGATAAGATGTACTTGTTTGCTATAGTGTAGTTTTGTACTTGTTGATAGTGCCATGGCTTTGAATTATTTGTAGCCCCAGGCCTAATTTCAGAAGTGCCACATACTTCATCTAGAAATCCTAGAAGTATAACCCTTTCATAAATCTCATAAGAGGATGACATGAGTAGAATGCATCTGCTATGTTTATAACACTCTCATGTCCAAGTTTGTATAAACCCCGGCTTGATAAAGTAAAGTATGGAAACCTCTGGGAGTTGCAGAATTATAGGTGCAATACCAGGGCTCACCAAGGATTTGGGGGAGCGAGTGGCACAAGCCGACCCAAGAGGAAACAAGCTTACATGACAAGAAACGATGTATTATAAATGGTTGTTCTGACATGATAAACATGTGCAGGTGAACTTGCATATATGTTCGGGTCGGCCATATATAGGTGGAAGGGACATGACACTTAGAAGAAAAAGGGACCACACCACTGATATGTATATATACAAGTGGTGAGTGGAGCTTTTGGACATAATCAAACTTGCTCTGAAGTATATCAAAAAGATATAAGAGTTGAGAATGGAGATATGGGGAGGAATAATCGAAGAGGAAAAGGGCGGACGAGTTGGGTTGCAGGCGGGCGAGTCATTCTAAAAATCTAGGTGAGGTCATGAAAACACACGTTACGTTCACGATGAGTCGCATGCATGCAAACATGGTCTAGAAAGCACATTCTATGTTCATAATGGGTCGCAAGCGTGCAGATAGGGTCACGAAAGTACGTGTTACATTTAGGACGAGTAGCAAACATGCAAACAATGTCACAAATATATGTGTATCATTGAGGATGGGTCGCAGCATGTAGACGGGGTCGCATAAATACGCGTTACGTGCAGAGGATCAACTTACATTGTGATACGTGCAGGTCGGGTCAGTCAATCACCTGAATTGTGCATAAGTAGAGGAAGTGACCCGAGGCGTGCACAAAGTGTTGAGCAGATTATGCCGAACTGTGGGGGTGTGAAGAACGTGTTGTGAAGTGACCAAACTTGGGGTTTCCGATGTTGAGAGTGTGCGAAGGTCGCATCAGTAAGTTGCACAACTATGACACAGATTTAGTTAAGTGCGCAGGCCAAGTTTGTTGGCTGCATGACTTATGTAAAATTGTAAAATTATACTTGTATAATATTTATAAGTATTATTGGGTAGAATTTACAGGAGTTGTCCCTCCCTTTATGAATGTGCATAGTTGATGTTATTTTTGTTTGTGAAGTATAACTATTAAAATATATTTGCGTTGCATTATTGAAAAAAGTAAACACTTGATGGAAAATTGGCTTAGTGTTGGTGATAGACATAGTCCATAAACCATTATAGTAAGAAAAAAAAAAGGTTGATCCATGGTGGACACCACCCACATGTAAAAATTGAGTCACCACTAGTGTGTGGGGACTACAACTAATGTAACATGGTGACTTTTTTCAACACTCTCTCACTTTTTATCATTGGTTGTCAATCTTATGGAGGGTTGTCACACGTCGATCTTCTTTTACTAGAACTTCCACCAACCTTCTCACTAGAACTTCTAGCCACCCAAGCGAGTCGAAATGATAAATGTATTTAATAGGTTCCAGCAATTTTTCCGAGAATGTGTATTTTCTCTCGAAAATATAAGCAAAACCAGTTACCCTTTTTATTTCTTTTCAAATACATAAGCACAAGTTAAAATCACTGTCCATTTTCTTATGATTTTAATACTTTTATTGATATGACTGACATATAGAAATCTTAACCTTGTGGTACTCTTCAGGGAGTAGCGATACGAGTGTTGAATAAAGTTCTTTCATCTTATTTCGCCTCCGCCTTTCCACCAGAAGGTTCCCAATACATGCCTTACTGGCTTCATTACCATGACCTCCTCTTCCTACTGCCGCATTCTTCCTTCGATGGCTTCGCGTCAGTGGGACATGAGGGCTAGAATTCAATAAAGAATTTTCCACTGAGATGTAGTTTCGAATTTGAGCGATGTCGCCAAAGTGGGCTACAATTTTTTTGCCAACATTGTGTGAACAATTGTGAAGAATCATCCTTAGCAGTCTGATCAAATTGCACGACTAGTCCTAAAGAAGATTTTCCAAGAAGGTCGTAATCACGTGGCCTTTTCGTGGAGAAAGCATCAAATATTACCATTCCATGGGCATGCTCATCAGTACAAGAAAATTACCATTGCATCGTCATCGTCATCGAATATTACCATTGAATGGGTTTAAGAAAATTCATTGATTTGGTCGGTGTTTGGATCTGAATACCTTTATTAGTATCAATATTACCTTGACAATGAGGAAGAAACTCTGTTGCATAAGAGTATGAAGATGAACATGGCTTGTATGAACATTTCTAGGAAGAGCTTCTCAAATCTTCCATTCTCAACTCTTGGAGCTGTAGCCTGATAAATGAAGAGGATTGTCTGTCGATTACCAAACGAAAAATCAA
The DNA here is from genome assembly GCA_034641835.2 of Pinus albicaulis. Classification (NCBI taxonomy): domain Eukaryota; kingdom Viridiplantae; phylum Streptophyta; class Pinopsida; order Pinales; family Pinaceae; genus Pinus; species Pinus albicaulis. The sequence continues at coordinate 610,198,056 of CM076580.1, forward strand.
AATCTTGAACTCTTTCTTCGAGTGATATGTATTCCTTGCACAGTGGAGGATATTCTTTCCATTTAGATTTGGGGGATAGGTGAAGTGGAATCATTGTGGTTTACATAATGTAGGATAAACACACTTTGAAATGGGTTATTTTAGAATAAACTAAAACAAAAAAACTGTTTTTAGCGTGGGTCTTGGTACCACACATAATTAATTCTACTAGAAACTATTTTGTAACTGAGAGGATGATTCCGTTGGAAAAAACAAATGGAGTCGATAATTTTGTTTAGTTTACTTTATTTTTTTTAAATTCCAAAACACCTTAAAACCTCATCAAAGCATTTTTTTTTTTTCTTTAGCAGATTTTAATGAAAATGAATTTCCCCACAATCTTCAAATAAATTGGAAAAAACACTGTAAATGTTGTGGTGTTCCATTGGAGGGTAAGCCGCAAAAGGAATATACTAAAGAATGTGTTTTGTGATTAGTCAGATAATGTGTTCCGTGATTAGTAGGATAAGAAATAGACAAAGGATTCACATCCGTGGACATGTTCTAACCTTATCTAAGAAACTATGTAAATTTTCAATTTTGGAGGGATACTAAAGTAGATTATGTATGCTCATTCATTATCGCTAATAAATATTGATTCTCAAATTTGGAAGGATAATAAAGAAGATTGAGGGATAATAAAGTATACTGCAAATGTATTTTATTTCTTAATGTTATTGCTTTGAGAGGCGCAATCTATGACCCCGATGTCGGTTATGTCAGGTTCTCAAAAAATAATAAATTTTACTTTTTTTAATGTCACGTTCTCAAAAATAATCTTGAATTTTATATAGCTTGAATATTTAGATTATATATAACTTTTTTAACTTATTCATGGACTGATATTAACTATTAAAATACAACTATGTATTATTTATATAATTTGAATGGATAGTAAATTATATATTTGAATGGATCATAAATTTACCTTTAACAAAAAATATTACTACATTGAATTTCCAAATTAAGTAAATTTTAAACATCTTTACTCAAGTCAATACCATTTCCTAAATCAAAAGAAAAGAGTTAATTCAACACACAATCAAAATCCAAAATCTTTAATATTTCTTTTAATGAAATATATGTAAAATGAATCTTTAAAAAGAAAACCCATATTCCATGGATAAATTAAAATATTTAAAGACATAAATATTTACCCATCAAAGTTGCAATATTTTAAAATTTAAATAAATGAAAATTTAAATAAACATGAGGTATGGTAAATAAATAAAACCTGTTTTTATACTTACTCGAGAGCTATAGTAAAGAAATAAAAATATATATAAACTAGATGTATGGTAAATAAATAAAAATTCTTTTTATATTTACTCCATAAACCTTTTTATATTAAAAAAAAAAGAAAAAGAGGTTTTATTTAGATGAAGCCTATGGAACGAATACGATGGGGAAAATTAATATTGATACCATGGACCAAATACCATATTTATAAAATAAGTATGGTAAATAAATAAATATAAAAGAGGTATAAAGAGGTATTGTAAATAAATAAATATAAAAGAGGTATAAAGAGGTAAGGTAAATAAATAATTTTATATCAAATAGGATTATAAATAAAAATCTAAATATATAACAGGCCTATGGGCAAAATACCATAGTAAATAAAAGAGGTATGGTAAATAAATAAAAATATAAATAATCCAGAGGTATGGTAAGTAAATAAAACCTCTTTAGAGATGGAGATAGAGTGTGTATGTTTAGGGGTGAGATAAAGAGACAAAGTAAAATGTATGGAAAGAAGGGGGGAGAGAAGGAGAGAGAGAGGGGCGGAAAGAGAGAGAAAGAAAGGGAGATGGGGGAAGAAAGAGGATTAGAGAGAGGGAGAGGGAGAGGGAGAGAGAGAGATGGGGGAAGATAGAGGAGGAGAGTGATAGGGGAAGAGAGAGTATTGGCGAGAGAGAGAGAGAGAGAGAGAGAGAGAGAGAGAGAGAGATTGGGGAAGAGAGAGGGAGTTAGGAGAGAGAGAGAGAGGAAGGATGAGAGAGAGGACTTGAGAGAGAGGAGAAGAGAGGGATCGATAGACAGATGGAGCTGGAAGGGGAGAGACGTAGGAAAAAATAAATATACAGAGTGAGAAGTGGAGAGAGAGAAGGAGTGACAAGGGAGAGACAAGGAGAGAGTGTGTATGTTTGGGGCTAAGATAAAGAGACAAATAAGGAGAGATGGAGATAAAGGGGGGGAGAAGGAGATATAAGGAGAGAGGGAGGGATATAGTAACATAGTTGGTGGTTGAAGAGAGAGAGAGAGGGAGAGATATGAGAGAGAAAGGGAAAGAGAAGAAGGAAGAGAGAGGATGTGAAAGTGTGGAGAAAGGGAGGGAAAGAGAGATGGACATGGAGGGGGAGGGAGAGGGAGGTAAGAAGAAAGACATAGATAGAGAAATGTGGAGAGAGAGAGAGAGAGAGTGAGTGATAAGGAAGATGGAGAGAGAGGGAGAGAGGAAAAAAGGAGGGAAGAGAGATATTAGTGGGGGAGAGGGAGAGAAGGGGAAGATAGAGATATAGATGGATGGTGAAGAGAGGGAAGAAGAGAGAGATGGGGAGAGGAGGGGATTGAAAAATACATTGATATATATGGAGTGTGAGAGCATGTGTGTTTAGGGGGGTGAGATAGAAAGACAGAAAAGAAGAGATGGAGGGGGATATAGATATGGATGGAGGGTGGAGAGGGAAGAATATTTCTCACACTAGATGGATTGATATAAGTGGAGATGGTGATTTATAATTCTATTTGATTATTTGCACTATATGCATCGATTTTAGTGTAGATATTTATTTCTAATGATATTTGATTACTTGCACTAGATGCATTGATTTCAGTGTAGGTGGTAATTTCTAATACAATTTGATTGCTTGCACTGAATTTTTTGATTTCAATTTAGATGTCAATTTATAATTATATTTGATTACTTGCACTAGATGAATTGATTTCAATGTAGATGATTTGTAATCCTATTTGATTGTTTGCACTAAATGCATTGATTTCAGTGTAGATGGCGATTTCTAATCCTATTTGATTGCTTTGAGTAAATGCATTGATTTTAGTGTAGATTTTGGTTTCTAGAGAGAGAGAGTGAGTGATAAGGAAGATGGAGAGAGAGGGAGAGAGGACAAAAGGAAGAAAGAGAGATATTAGCGGGGGAGAGGGAGATAAGGGGAGGATAGAGATATATATGGAAGGTGAAGAGATATAAGAAGAGAGAGATGGGGATAGGGGGTGATTGACAAAGAGATTGATATATATGGCGTGCGAGAGCATGTGTGTTTAGGGGGGTGAGATAGAGAGACAAAAAATAATATATGGAGGCGGATATAGAAATGGATGGAGGGTGGAGAGAGGGAGGAATATTTCTTGCACTAGATGGATTGATATAAGTGGAGATGGTGATTTCTAATCCTATTTGATTATTTTCACTACATGCATCGATTTTAGTGTAGATATTTACTTCTAATGATATTTGATTATTTTCACTAGATGCATTGATTTCAGTGTAGGTGGTGATTTATAATACATTTTGATTTCTTGCACTAAATGTGTTGATTTCAATTGAGATGTCGATTTATAATTATATTTGATTACTTGCACTAGATGAATCGATTTCAATGTAGATGATTTATAATCCTATTTGGTTGCTTTGAGTAAATGCATTGATTTCAGTGTAGATGTTGGTTTATAATCTTATTTGATTGCTTGCATTAGGTGCATTATTTTCAATGTAGAAGTTATTTTATGATCTTATTATATTGCTTGCATTAAATGCATTGATTTCAATGTATGTGTTGATTTATGATTTGATGTAATTGGATATATGACAATACATTAATTTTAATGTGATTGGATTAAGAGTATGCATTGATTTTAGTGTAAGCACAAAAAGTTATTGACAATGTACATTGTTTTTTGTGTTATAGTAATTTAACCTATTTATATTGGAGAGAAAGAGAGACAAGGTATCATGTTTGCTAGAACACCTCAAGCTATATATTTAAATGATTTACTATTTAAATTTTCTTTTTCATATAATCGATATGAAAAGATAACAAAATATTTTGAGATTGATCACAATGAAGACTATTTGTAACATTAGTACATTCTTATTATTCACATTTTCTATCTTTCAACGCTATTATTCTCACTTTGCATTCAAAAAAAATATTTCATCATTTTTCATCATTATAGTTATTAACAATATTTATCATCTCAACCAACTGAGGTAACTAACAAAATTTAAAATTAAAATGACCAAATTAATCTCATAAATATTTAGCATATTTAAAATGATTATATTAATATTTGATATATTTACATATTATTGATAAAGTTAATCATATCTTCTATAGATTTTCCTTGGTAGCAGACCACCGAAACCAGCCTAGATCGATCTTAACTCCGGATCTATCAAGCACCAAGAGAGATCAAATCTCTCGAGGTGCAAACCTTTCCTCAAGTTTTGCACACAAAAATGAGGTTTGCACGTCGAGAGATTTGATTTTGATCCCTCTTGGCGCTTGATAGATCGAGAGTTAAGATGAATCTAGGCTGGTAGCTAAAACATTTTTGACAAAGACACATGCTTTCACATCCACACAACATGTTTGACATTTAATGTTTATGGTGATAACTTATATCATTCTTATAGCTATTTACCATTCCTTACATTGCCAACATCAATGTCACTATGTAAACATCGTCAACAAATTAAAAATTCATGTACTAATTACTTAATGCTATACCAGAAACATCCTTTACAAAATACACACGCTTTCATATACAAAATACATAATCTCATATATACACAATACATAATGTCATAGTAAAACATTATTTATAAACGATAAACATGTCAAGTGCTTGAAATATGAATGTTTTTATATCAATGTTAGAGTTAATTTTTTTTTTTTTAACAAAATACATGATTTTACATGTGTTTTATTGGTGATTTTGAAATGCTGTTTTTCCATTTTATATATTAATTTATAAATTTTCTAAATCCATAATCAAATTACAAAGACTATGCTGTTCTGAAACACTTGTTTTATATTAAGTAACCTACTAAAAACATTTTTATGTTGAATAACCTATTTAAAGGCATGATGAGTCCCTAGTAAATATGTCTTTGGTTGTTAATTAAGCTATTCCTGAGCTATTAATAATAATAATAGTACTAATTAATATTATATTAATTCATTATAAATCGAAATATTAATTCTTCACACTGAGGCTGCCACAGTATTTATTCGGATAATATAATCTTTATATGTTGTAAAATGATATTTCAGTTGTTGTATTGAATTGAATTTTGTTCATTATAATAATGTTGACCTACTTCTCCATAACAAAAAGAAGATGAAAGAGGAGTCGTGTTACAGACGAGAACATGGCTAATCTGAGCAATGAGAATGGTAATAATGAGAATGACAATAGGGGATGGTCAGCTTGTTTCAGCTACCTATGGTCGTCCATCAAGGCTTTTCTTATTAATAATGACTTGCGGCCTTCATCAAGCAGCTGTGAGGAAGACGATGGTGGAAGAATTAGCAAAGGAATATATTAGGACCAAAATATATAGTTTTCCAACGAGCCTGCCATATCCACGTCATTCACAAAAAAACAAGTGTTTAATGTGAACTCCATTGCCCTTGTTATTGATGTTCCAGAGAGGGTTTAACATGTTTCCTTTGTCCACAACATACTGCAGTATATTTAGGAAACATCAATCTAATTGGGTATGGATGTATAAAACGCTTTGCAATTTAGAATTTCGTTTTTATATGATTTTGCAGTTTATTGATTTTTTTATATTATTATTATTATTATCTAATTTTAAAGTCACTATAAAACATTAAATTGATATATAACTTTTTAGGACATAAAACCCATCTCTTCATAACAATTTGAATTAGATTTACATTTTAGTTAATTAAAAAAAAACATAATTAACTAAATTTCTCAAAAATATTTTAAAATCAAAATTATTAAATTATTTCAAGATAATTTAAAATTTGAATATTTAATTAGGTCTTATCCACCCATCAGTCCGAACTTATTATGCACATCCGCCGAATTTATATTTCACACAAACACTCATTTATTTAAAAATATTTCAAATATATGTTAACGTGATATTGCAAACAAAATTCACTTAAATGTTATATTTTTTGGCCTCGGGATTATCTTCGCGAGGCATTTGCGACTGCAATCAACGGTTTTCAGATAGGATAGTAGAGATGTCAGTACATTTCCCCATTTTCTCTCCAATGAGGTGGCTAAGTCGTTGCTTGGGATAAGGATTAATTTTGGTTCCCATTTTGAATATTGCCGATTTCAAAGGGCTAAGTCACAAATATGATTTTTTAACTTATAACCAATTTTCCTTAGAGATGTAAAGAGGCGAATAAAATTATTAAATTGAAAAAGTTGTATTTTGGTGTGTATAATAAAGAAAATAATAATTGATAAAAAGGGTGTGCACACAAAAAATAAATAATTTGTATTACACAATATGTAATCATACTAATACATCTCAACATTTATGGTGTTGGTGAGATCCAACTATTTTTTATTAGGAATAGAGAGGTTGAGATATTCTCTCAACATCCACTTAAAATCTGCAACTAATTCTAATATGAGTATGGAAGAATTATCTTCCAACACTCTCCCTTAATTCTTACATAGATATTATAACACATTATAAAAAAATGATCTTCGTATCACTAGTCTTCATCAACAACTCTACCAACTCTGCTGTCGACTGGACTATCCTCTTTCTCTCTCCACATCTTTCGAGCTTACCTTAAGACTTATTTAAATTACACCTCCTACTGACCATCAATAATGAAATTTTCAAGTTCAACAACATTGACAACTCATCTTGTCGAGGTTTCTGCAATAAGCGCTGACAAGTGATGAACCATCTTTTGGACCAATTACAATCTATCAGATATTTTACTTTTAGTTATCCATCAATAGTTAGGAAAATGGTTTGAATAGTGAATGTGTTCAAGAACTGATCTAACAACTTGACCTGCTTCACACAAATGGATCTCATATTGTAACATGTAGTTGATGCTCTTGAAGCTCGAAGCACAATAAGACCCGTCAACTTATAACATATTCACAAAATAAAATCAACGATTCTTTCTCTCCACACCGAAGAACATTGAAAATGACTAATGTAATTATATTTCAGTGTTCAATAATTAGTTATGCACCTTAGAAGCACAAAATGAAAAAAATACACAAATTTGACAACAAAATCAATAAATACTCTCTTCCAAATGAAATCTCTTCCCGCTTGCAAAGTCAAACATGAACCATGAGGCAAATCTTCACCTTTTGGAATCTGAATGCCTTAGATCCTAAAGGAATTTTCTCCACTCTCCCAATTCAACATTTCTTGGATATCGTTTGAGAAGCTGAGCCCTAATGACTTAGGTGTTGGAAACACAAAAATATCCTTTCGAGCGATCTGTTTTGCCATTTTCTTAACATGATTGTGCATTGTAACTTTTAGTTTTGTTGTGGTAGTTCTATATTTACACTTTGAACCATTGCGGGGAAGCAGTAGGTATCCATGACCAACTGTAATATATTTCATGTCATGTCGAGGGATTTTTCTGAGGTATTCATTTTCATCATCATAATAAGATGTGGAATCATCATAGTGATATTCGATAAGGAATTTTTGAGAGAGACTTTCTAGGCAGTCCATGGCGTCATTGTAAACTAATCCCTCGAATGCACGAATTACTAAGTCTTTGTCCTCTCCCGCCAAGAAGCATCCAATATCCAAAAACACTCCTCCTGGTTACCCAGAGTCTCATAACTCACTTTTAATCTCTCTATTATATCGTCTAGCAGCCATCTTGAGAAATTTTCCAACTGGAGCTCCCAATACCTTCTGTTAGCCATGCCTCGATGAATTTGTTCACCCAAAAATTGCAAACATATGATAAAAAAGAGAGGTATAGTCACCCAAAAAAAAAAAAAAATTCTCTTTACTAGTCGATTGTTTTCCTCCAGCGCATATGGAAAAAACACATAGGGAATAAATATAGACATAAAATAGAATTTACTCACAAAACAAACACTAAACACTCCGACACTCTATTATTTATATGCAAAACCAAAAAATATCATAGCCCTTTCATGAGGGAGTCAAGCCTATAGAGACTCTAATACCATGATAAAAAAATAGAGGTCTTCACACACACAACAAATATTTTGTATTACAAAATATGCAATCACATAAATATATCTCAATATTTATGGTGTTGATGAGATCCAACCAATTCTAAATATGAATAGAAAGGTTGAAATATTCTCTCAACATCCACCTGCAAATCTACAACTAATTCTAATATAAATATGGAAGAATTATCTCCCCACACTAATTGATATATTAAATTTATTTATTTTTCAATATTTTTTTGATTATATGAAATTGAAATTTTCATCATAGAAGACAAAGATGATGGTATTATTGAAATATGCCACCACATATAATCAACCATAAATCCCTATCCATTATAGGGATATCCCATTAACGTCATTTAAATAACCACCAAAATCTAAAGGTGGTTTAAAAGGCATGACAACAATGCCTAAATATAAACAAAAGGTTTATGTGTTATCCTTATGATGAGACTACAGAGTCAACTTGCTAATACTACCTTCATGTCTAACATTGGTATGTAATAGTTGAAGATATATTCATTCTATTATCTTCAAGGAACTTTTCAATGTTTAGCTAAAACCTTAGTACCGACTAATGTATTCACTAAGTATGTGAATAATAGATGAATACCCCTTAATAACTTGAACGTTATAGCAAGGAAGAAACTTTTATTACTGCACTTGTAAATTCTTTGTTGTGTTTTGTTGAAAAATTTGAATTCTTGTAAACATTCTTCGACTAAAAATAATTTAATTATTATTTATTATACTCCAACAGTCCCACTCAGCCATTATCAATGATTAAATTATTGAGAACATTTATATGATTTCTATGTGCCTTGAATTTCTCATAGAGAAAGGATATGATAAAGCGATTTTTTCCAATAGATCTACTAAAAGATTTTTGCCAATACATCTACTACCATATATGTTTTGTGTCTTTCTCATATAGAAGGGATTTTTTTCAATAAATCTAACACACATTTCTTGCATTTTTGTGTTATAAAAAGGCCAATTAATATGAATATGGAGGCATATAAAGTAATTATATTAACATGGAATCTACATACTTACAAATATTTTCCATTGGATAAATCTAAATAAGAAACTCCTGAATCTCAAGTTTAAGAAAAAATAGATGAGACCAATAATGTTTATGTTCTTTGTCAACAAAGAAGAGAAATGTTCATTAGAAGATATATCATTTTATGCATCAACAATTAGATCCTCTAAATATTATGAGTTATGAATACTTGATTTTTTTTAATGAATATTTGAATTATTTATAACATATCCAAGCATTATTGGAAAAGAATCAATAACCATGGATCCCTTTGTACCATTATTAATTCTTATTGGAAACAATAATTCTACATATTTGGGCCAATTTCAGATCACCATATTCTTTCGTAAATCTTGCAGTGTTGGCATGTGATATGAATGTTTCTCTTTCATGGAAGGAAGTGTATAAGAATCCTAGATAGGGATTGTTTTTTATCCCTGGACACTAAACAGTTAAACAAACTTAACGATTTATGTATTTCTATGTCAGTTCGTAACAAACCCATGTTTTTTTTTGCATATAAGTAGGTTATTTATTCATATATTTTTTTGTTAATTTGCATTATTTTTCATTGATTTTCCGACATAGTTTTTTTTTTTAATAAGTATGCTTGTGCTTATGATTTTATGAATCATTTTGACTTGGATTAATGTAGTGGGTGATGTCTATCTGATTTTTCTAATTCATAATAATGGTTAAGGACAAAGGAAAATTTCAGATGTTTGCCCATTTTTTCTAATTCATAATTTCAGAGGGTCTAGGATGGTAATATGTCAAATGTGAGAGAGTGAAAAACATTGACGCAATACTAGATTACATTGAAATGTATATCAACCATCTTTATTAATGTGCTTCTGCTAGAATTCATAACATTTGGGTTTATAGCATTTGAGGCTTAAAAAATAAGAGTTTTAAATATTTGATTATAATATTAAGGTTTATACTATTTGGGTTGTAATATTGGGTTTATAATACTAAGGTTCATAATATTGGGTTTAATATTAGGGTTTATAATATTGGGTATTTAATATATGGGGTTTATAATATCGCAGTATAATATATAGGGTTTATAGTATTAAGGTTTAATATATAGGGTTTATAATATTGGGTTTAAATTTAAGGTTTATAACCGTAGGTTTAATATTAGGATTTGTGGTATTGGGTTTATAACAGAACATTTTAGATTTCTGGATTTAATAATAGGTTTATAATAGTGGATTCAATATTAGATCTTAAAATATAACAAATGTCATAATGTGAGAAACATTATTACACTACTACATTACATTACAATATATATCAACCACATTTATTAATGTGGTTGCGTTAAGGTTCATAACGTTTGGGTTTTTGACATTATGGGCTTATAATATGAGGTTTTTAAATATTTGGGTACATACCATTATGGCTCATAATATTGGGTTTAATATTGGGGTTTATAATATTTGGTTCAATGTTAAGGTTTGTGGTAGTGGGTTTAATATTGTAGATAATAACAATGGGTTTATATTTTTTCAAATGATTCAATGTGACAAACATTGTCGCAATGTTACATTACATTGCAATATATATCAACCACACTTATTAATGTGATTATGAAAGGATTCAAATGTTTGGGGCTTATAATATGAGAAATTTTAATTTTTGTTTAAAAAATTACGATTTATAATATTTGGGTTATAATATTGGATTTATAATACAAGGGTTCATAATATTGGGTTAAATATTAGGGTTTATAATATTTGGTTTAATATTAGGCTTTGTGATATTAGACGTTTAATATACGGGGTTTATAATATTAGGGTGTAATATATAGGTTTATTATATTACGGTTTATAATAGTGGGATTAATATTAGCATTTGTAGTATTAGGTTTATAATATAAGTGTGTAATATATAGGTTTTAATATATATGGTTTATAATATTAGGATTTATATTACAATTTAAATTATGGTTTAAAATATTAGGCTTTTACATTACAATTTAGATTATGGTTTATAATGCTAGTCTTAGTTTTTATAATCCTAAGGATTAATATATTAATATTATATTTTATAGTATTAGTCTTATTTCCCCTCAGATTGTACAGGCACTATGACAATGACTCCGAGCAAGGTATGTCACTCTCATCCCCAACAAATCCTAAGGTTTATAATATTAGGTTTTATGATGTTAGTATTTATAATATTTTGTTTAATATAAGGGTCTAATATCATGTTACTCAGATCATACATAAATGTGTTCAACGTCGCATTTGTGAAAAACATTATCTGAGTCCAACAACCAATCTATCAATGATTGACATAATGTTACATAACATTGCAATTTATTCAATGTCGCATTCTGACAATAAAAAAATGAGATTTAATGTTATTGTTTATAATGTTAGAGTTTCCAATATTGGGGTTTATAATATTTTCTTTAATATTGAGTTTTATAATCTTAGTATTTATAGTATTAATACAATGGTTTATAGCGGGTTTATAATATTGGGTGTAATATTAGATTTATAATAGTGGGTTTAATATTAAGGTTTATAATATAAAAAACGTTACAATTTTAGAAACATTATCGCATTGTTACATTACATTGCAATACATATCAACGAAATTTATTAATGTGGTTTTGCTAGGGTTCGTAACATCTGCGTTTATTACAGTAGGGGCTTAAAAAATGAGGTTTTTAAAATTTGGGTATAATATTAGGGTTCATAATATTGTGTTTCATTTATTAGGATTCCTAATATTGGGTTTAATATTGTGGTTTATAATATTTGACTTAATTTTAGGTTTTGTAGTTAGTCGGTTTAATATAAGAGATAATAGCATTGAGTTTATAATTTATCAAATGTTTCAATGTGACAAACATTCTCACAATGTTACATTAAATTACAATTTATATGAACCACATTTATTAATGTGATTGTGCTAGGATTTGTAACATATGGGGCTTATAATATGAGATTTTTTAATATTTGGTTATAATATTAGGGTTTGTAATATTTTTGTTATAAAATTGGGTTTATAATACTAAGGTTATTAATACTAGGTTTATAATATTTTGTTTAATATGAGGGTGTGTGATATTAGGAGCTTAATATATGTGGTTTATAATATTACAATGTACTATATAGGTTTAATACATTAGGTTTTATAATAGTGGCTTTAATATTAGGATTTGTAGTATTGGGTTTATAATATAAGGTGTATAATATATATGGTTTATAATATTAATGTTTTTTATTACAATTTATATTATAGTTTATACTAGGCTCTAATATATAAAGTTATAATATAAGGTTTATAGTAATAATGCCAATGGTTTATAATATTAGTCGTAGGTTTTATAATCCTAGAGTTCAATATATTAAATTTAAGGATTAATATATTAAACATAGGGTTTATATTATTAGTCATAAGGTTTATAATATTGGGTTTTATGATGTTAGTATTTATAATATTTAGTTTAATATTAGGGTCTCCTATCATGTTGGTTAAATGGTACATAAATTTGTTAAACATCACATTTGTGACAAATATTATCTTAGTGCGACAACCAATCTATCAATGATTCTCACAATGTCACATAACATTGCATATATATACAACATAACAATGCAACAATAAAAAATTGGGGTTTAATGTTAGGCTTTATAACATTAGGATTCATAATATTGGGTTTATAATATTGTGTTTAATATTGAGTTTCTAATATTAGGGTTTAATATCGGGTTTATAATTTTCTGGTTTTTAATGTCTCGTTTTTAACATTGATGTTTATAATATTGGGTTTAATATTAGGGTTTTATAATCTTAGCTTCTATAATATTAATGCAAAGGTTTCTATTCGGTTTTATAATATTAAGATTTATAGTATTAATCCAAGGGTTTATATTGGGTTTATAATACTAGGGTTCATAATATTTGGTTTAATATTAGGGTTTATAATATTTGGATTAACATTAGGGTTTATAATATTTGGACTAATATTAGGGTTTATAATATTTAGTATTTAATATATGGGGTTTATAATATCAAGGTGTAATATATAAGTTTTATAAAATTAAGGTTTATAATAGTGGGTTTATTTTAGTATTTGTAGTATTAGGTTTATCATATAAGATGATAACTTTTAATCATTGGGTTTGATATTAGGGTTTATAATATTGAGTTTAATATTATGTTTATAATAGAAATTTTAATATTAGGTTTTATAATATAAAAAATGACACAAGGTGAGAAATACTATTGTATTGTTACATTACAATGCAATATATATCAACCACATTTATTAATGTGGTTGTGTTAGGGTTCATAACATTTATGTTTATGACATTAGGGCTTATAATATAAGGTTCTTAAATATTTGGGTACAATATTAGGGTTTATAATATTGGGTTTCATATTAGGATTCATAATATTGGGGTTTATAATATTTGGATTAATATTGGGGTTTGTATTAGTGGGCTTAATATTAGAGATAATAACACTAGTTTATAATTTGTCTAATGTTGCAATGTGATAAAAATTTTTGCAATGTTACATTACATTGCAATTTATATCAACCACATTTACTTAACTGATTGTGCTAGGATTCATAACATTGGGGGCTTATAATACGAGATTTTTTACTATAAATTATTTATAATATTATATTTGTTAATATTTGGTTTAATATTAGGGTTTGTGACATTAGCCATTTAATATAAGGTGTTTATAATATTAGGGTTGATAATTGTGGCTTTAATATTAGGATTTGTAGTATTAAATTTATAATGTAAGGTGTTTAATATATATGGTTTATAATATTAGGGTTTTATATTGCACTTTAATGATGGTTTATATTAGGATTTAATATATGGGTTTATAATATAAGGTTTATAATATTAATTCTAAGGGTTTATAATACAATTCTTATGTTTTATAATCCTAGGGTTTAATATATCAAACTTAGGGCTTAATATAATAATATTAGGGTTTATACTATTAGTCCTAAGTCCTAAGATTTATAATATTGAGTTTTTTAAGTTAGTATTATAATATTAAATTTAATATGAGGGTCTAATATCATCTTAGCTGGATGGTTTGTAAATGTGTTCAATGTCACATTTGTGTCAAATATTATGTGAGTGTGACAACCAATATGTCAATGATTTTCGTAACGTTACATAACATTGCAATTTATTCAACATTTCAATGTGACAATAAAAATGTGGGGTTTAGTGTTATGGTTTAAAATATTAGGGTTTATATTATTTGGCTTCTAATATTGGGGTTTTTAATATTGTATTTAATATTGGGTTTCTAATATTAGGGTTTAATATTGAGTTTATAATATTTAGTTTTTAAATGTTTGATTTTTAATATTGGGATTTATCATATTCGATTTATTATTAGGCTTTTATAATCATAGGGTTTATGGTATTATTGCAAGGGATTATATTGAGTTTTATAAACCTTAGATTTATAGTATTAATACAAGAGTTTATATTGGGTTTATAATACTAGGGTTCATAATATTCGATTTAATATTAGGGTTTATTATTTGGTTTATTATCAAGGTTTATAATATTGGGTATTTAATATATGGGGTTTCTAATATCGGGGTGTAATATATAGGGTTAATAATATTGGGTTTAATATTAGGTTTATAATAGTGCGTTTATTATTAGGATATGTAGTATTGGGCTTATAATATAAGATTATATATTTTAATCATTGGATTTAATATTAGGGTTTATAATAGAAAAAACGTCACAATGTGAGAAACATTATTGCATTGTTAGATTACATTGCAATATGTATCAACCACATTTATTAATGTAAATGTGCTAGGATTCATAACATTTTTTACTTATATTATGAGAGGTTATAATATTTGGTTACAATATTAGGGTTTATAATATTTGGGTTTATAATACTAGGGTTCATAATATTGGGTTTAATATTAGGGTTTATAATATGTGGTTTAATATTAGGGTTTGTAAAATTTAGTATTTAATATTTGAGGTTTATAATATTATGGTGTAATATATAGGTTTTAGTATATATGGTTTATAGTATAAGTGTTTCATATTACAATGTATATTAGGATTTATTATATAGGGTTATAATATAGGTTTTATAATATTAATCACTCAGGTTATTAATCCCTTCATAATATTAATAATAACTTGGTTTTATAATATCAATTCCAAAGGTTTATAATACTAGTCATTGGTTTTATAATCCTAAGGTTTAATATATTAAACTTAATGTTTAATATATGTTAATAATTAGTAGTGAGACATCCACATCATTGAGCTATGAGGATTCCGTTGCAATAGGAAGCCATGGGCAAGTAAGATGCCAATTGTTTTTCCTCATTTGTTGCCGGTCAATGGACTGTGTGGGTCATTGTCTCTAATTTAGATGGAATGCATCAATCATATCTTTTGCAGCTGATTCAATCATGGATGTAAGCGAAAATTCTAAGAAGCTCAATTCCATGTGCATGTTGGGGTTTCGTTTATATTTGATCTGTTGGGAGTTATTTCCTGGGGGGTGTGATAGAGGGGAAGCCAAGGATGTGCACTTGATGGCAACACCATTCAACAAATGGACTTAGAGATTCAAAATCCAATCCAATCAGCCCCACATAACCTTTTCATTTAAGGCTTTTTCTCATTTCACAATATGGATGGGGGCTAATTCAAGATCTAATGCCTTAGAGGAGGACCATAAAATATGGCAACTAGCAGCAATGAAACTCATCTCCAACTGAGAATAAGTCATTGGGAACACATGTTGTGGAGATATACCTCGAGTGAATTGAAATCCCTTGATCGATCCATCGATTGATATCTTCAATATATCCACAGAGTGGATAGAGGGTATTATTGGGTTGCATCAATGGCCATGAAGAGTTGTTGTGTCTACACTTTGAAGGTGTATCCACTATTTTCGGTGATATCTTGCTTGAATTATACATGCACCAAGGTTAAAAAATAGTCTCTATGGGGGAGAGTCCCCTCTTCTCATAAAATATCACAGATCCATTGTTTAGGGCCAGATCCAAACAAAAAACAAATAGAAAGTAGATTACATGTTGCATATCTAGAGCAGTTGGTTTAGGTTTTCATCAAAACCATTTATGGAAAATAAAACCATCTAAGGGTCCAAAGAACATATATAGTCTCACATATGAAGTAGAATTTCCAAAAAATTACAGGTATTCCCACTTGTTTACAAAGTTTTATTTATTTCGGGAAAGTGATGCAGGATCAAGTCCATTGGGAAGATAGTGGCATTCAAATAAAGGCCACAATTATCATAAATTTAAGATTACAAGGTGGTGCCCTAGGGGCAAGTTTCCCACTTGGATCATCTTCAGTTGGAAGGGGTCCGACCTCATTCAAGGAAGCACTATGAGGGAATGCTACCACACAGGATGAAAGAAACCCAAATTTGAAAATACCAGGGCCATACATGATTTATAAGATGGAAAAAGCCCCAGCTCTGGCCATAGAAATACCATAAGTAAGTCGTATTTTCACAATTTTGGAAGAAAAAACTATCATATGTAGATTTAATGGATACTATACCAAATCGAATGATATAAAATAATGGATCTACCTCAACTAGACAAGAGACTCTGAAATTTCTGTGTCAAATTTTTTTCTTTGTGGTTCAGTTTGATAAACAAAAATATTTTGAGCATGTCATAAATGAAGGACCATGGTTTTAGGGAAGGGCGGGTCTCTTTGCAACCCTATGGTTTCCATTTTTTGATGCTAACACAATGGTGGTAACAAAAATTTTGGTCTGGGTAAGGCTACATAACCTTCCACTTCCCTATTGGCACCATCAGCTTCTAGAAGGCATTAGGAACACTTTGGGAATGTTCCTAAAGATGGACCGTGAAAGAATCGACAGAGACATTTTCACTTTTTATTGCATTTGTGTGGAGATGGATTTGAGAAAATATCTTCCTCATCATATTCATTTGAGGAATCAAGATTTCAGGTGGACACAATGGTTATATTTTGAAAATACCGCTTTTAGATGTAGGATATGGCATTGAACAAGGAACTTGCAGAACAAATGCAGTCAAGAAAATAAAAGGTTGAAGAAAAGAGTGCCAAAGAAAAGAGGATGGAAATTCCTAGATTCTCCATCTTTAGATGACGAGGATGAAGAAATTGATGAGACACAACATCTTCTAGAGACACAAAATTGTCAAGTTTCTCAAAAGGAGGGATAAGAGAGTCTTAAAGACTAGAATAAACAGATAGACATTCCCAACAACTTAGTAGTGATCTTGACCAATGAGAACCATCAGGAGGAAAAGAGAAGAAATCAAGGACTAGGTGGAACTAAATGATCTCATGTCTTTGAGAGCTCAGATTCAGATAAATAAATCTGAAACCCTCCAAGAAATAATGAGTTGGAAATTGTTTCAGCTACTCCCTCTCTTGGGGTTTGGAAAAAGGTCCAAAAGAAAAAGGGAAAAAAATCTAATACCAGCTTATATGGCCATTTGTAATTTTTATATTTTTTATTCTTTTTAGGTAAATTTTCTACTTTGAGTGCTTAAAGCACATCCCGTGGTCCC
This sequence comes from Pinus albicaulis, assembly GCA_034641835.2. Classification (NCBI taxonomy): domain Eukaryota; kingdom Viridiplantae; phylum Streptophyta; class Pinopsida; order Pinales; family Pinaceae; genus Pinus; species Pinus albicaulis. The sequence continues at coordinate 610,215,944 of CM076580.1, forward strand.
TTCGTACAATACTTGAATGCACTTTGTGTATCTACTATGATGTAACTTTTTATTTTTCCTTATTAGAAATTTGCTGATCTTTCCTTGGAAAAAAAAAAAATTAATAATCTTAGGGTTTATAGTATGAGTCCAAAGGTTTGTAATATTGGATTTTATGATGTTAGTATGTGTAATATTCAGTTTAATATTAGAGTTTAATATCATGTTAATCATATGGTACATAAATGTGTTCAATGTTGCATTTGTGACAAACATTATCTTAGTGTGATAACCAATCTATCAATTATTGTAGCAATGTTACATAACATTGCAATTTATTCAATGTCGCAATGCGACACTAAAAATTTGGGCTTTAATGTTAGGGTTTATAATATCATGGTTTTTAATATTGGGTTTATAATATTCGAATTTTTAATATTGGGTTTTTAATATTGAAATTTATAATATTTAGTTTAATGTGAATGTTTTATAATCTTTGGTTTATTAATCACTAGGTTTATAATATTAATCCCTTGAATTTTTATTATTTATTCCTTGAATTTATAATATTAATCCACTGGGTTTATTGATTTCTTGAGTTCATAATATTAATAATCCCTTGGGTTTATAATTTTGATCCATTCAATTTATAATATTTATCTTTTGGTTTTATGATAATATGTCGTTTGGTTTACAATATTTACAATCCCTAAAGATTATAATACTAATTTCTTAGATTTATTAATCCTTTGGGCTTATAATATTAAGCATTTGGGTTTATAAACCCTTTGGGTTTGTAATATTAGGCATTTGAGTTTATAAACTCTTTGGGTTTGTAATATTAGCTCCCCGAGTTTATTAATTATTTGGATTTATAATATTAATAATCAAGTCTGTTTATTCATCATTCACCCCCTGGATTTATAATATTAATATTATAATAATTATAGTGTATAATTATATTATATTTTAGTTTAATATACAACATATATTTAATATTATTAATAATATTATCTACCTATATATATAAGACATTGATAGTTACATTAATAAGTGTATATTAATGATTAAGATAAAATATTATTAATAATAATTTTATGTTATTATATTAATTATGTTAAAGATTGGAAAATAATCATTAATATATTAATTACTATTATATGTGTTTGTGTGGATTTGCTATTATTTATATAATTATTAATAATCACAAATTGTGAAATTTTAATATTATTTTTAAACTTTGTACTTCATAATTATTATTAATATTAGTTGGTAAATGTTTATGAGCTTATATAAAAAAACATTTAATTATGTGGATGTACATGTCTTTTTTTATATGTCTATCAAAATATATTATTAAAAATATTGAGTTAAAAATAATATTAATGACATTAATATATATGATTGTGCTAATTTTACTAATTATTAAAAATATTGAGTTAAAGATGATTGGTTGAATCCAAATTTTTGATTTTTTTATTAATATCTAATCAAATTAAACATATTTAATAATAAAATATTTTTAAAATGTAACCATATATAATAATAAAATACTTTGGTTGATAAAATACCCTATTTTTACAATTCATTAGAGATGTATTTAACACTAAAAGCTCTTTCCGTTTTGTGGCTCTGTGACTTGTTTGATGGCGTTCCATATTTTTTTGTTCTGTTAATTTGTGGCTTGTCTCTCTCTTTCGATAATATCTTCCTTTGCCGTTGAGTTGACTGCCACCGTATGCTATGCATCTATCATGATTATATATCTCGTCATGCTATCTGTTTAGTCTGACAAATTTATTTATGTTTCATATGGATAAAAGAATTATGTAACAATATTGCTTCCACCAACTGAACCTCACCTATCTTAATATCATTGTAATTTTTCATAACAATGACTAGACTATTGCCCTGTGACTTGTGGCGTGCATTGTTACTAGATACTCAATGTGTGGTTGTTATCTCTGAGAGTCGCTGTTACAAACAGTGCATGCAAATTCAACAAGTGGGTAAAATGGGCAGGCTATGTCAACTTTCCTTCGGGTCAAAAATGCGCAATAACTTTTCGACTGATGCCGTTTCATTTTGTACGGGAATTTACGTCTTTGAATGATCCATCTGTGAGGGCCTTCACGTGGACGATGCATATGGACTCATTTTCGATATTCTGACCGATGGATCCAAGACTTTTCAGAATCATCATCGTAGTGGGTTGACGGTGAAGGAGAAAAGAAAACAAAAAAGAACAGGCCAGTACTTTTCCACGGCTCCACATTTACGCTGGTAGTTCCCTGCCCCAGTGGTTTAATTTCTGTGGGTCAGGCCTTCGCTTTGTTACAACCTCCCATAGCCATCGCTCCCTTTTCGTTACTCTTATGTGGGGTCGATTCAAACTTCACAATATTTGAGGTTTTTTGTTTAAAGGTTTTATTGTAGAGTTTCATCATTGGGTATAAATCAAATCTGATTATTTGCAATGAATTTTCAAAATTTTAAATACTATGGTAAGTTTGTGTTGAAATTTAATTTAGTATTTCGCATTTTGTTTTTCATTGAATGACTAATTGCAATTTTTCATTTTGAAGATGTTATTTCAGTTGTAATTGTCCATATTACATCACATGCAACTATCTAAGAAATCATAGTTTTTATCAAATTCACAAAGTAAAACTACTATAACATTGTTATTACATAATTTTTGTTTAATAATAAAATGATATTTAATTTATATTATAATTTGACTACTAAATTTACTAAGATATATATACTTTATCTCTTTAATTTTAAACTTATAAACACATACTTTTAATCATTAAATCCATTCAAATTATATAATTAAATTAAATTAATTAATTACAAAACTAAAATAATTAATATCTAATTTTTATTTGATATTTTATATAATTCAATTAAAAAAATAAAAATGAATAAAAATAATAAAAACTAATTTTTACATTGTTTTCGAGTTTCAATATCCCCTCGAATTTAAAAGCTTAAAATATATTCAACCTACATATAAATAAATTTATTGACTTATTAATTTGGTATAACCATCCTTCCCAAACAGCAATTGCAACAAAATTCAATAGTCTAATTGCATCTTTCATTTTTGATCTACTGGGAGACCCTACGAACTTTTAAAGCACACCTCAAAACGGATGAGATTCGGAATCTTTTATTACCAGGGAGAAACCAAAAAGCTTTCTCTATTTGATTTTATACCTTTATTTTTGGAAGAGTTGTTTTACATTTACGTAAGATGTTATAATATTGATAACTAGTTTAATAATTTAAAATTATGTAGATTTTCACGATTAGATGTTACAACTAATAATATGATGATAAGAGGTTTCTGAATATTGTGTGATTTTGTTAATCAATGTTTTAATGTTTTATTGAGCACTTCACTTATTTTTAGGGATAATTAAGCCTAAAATATGATGATTGAAGTATTTATCTTGAACTTCATGTCTTTACGGATGGGTGAACCATTCATCTAACATGGATACCTAAAAGAAATTACATTATATTCTAAAATTTCTTATTATTAATTTATAATTAATGAAAATATAAAAATATAACAAATTTAATTAATAAACATACAAGCAATTTAACCATAGAAATTAAATCAATAATAAGCATTAATTCATAAGAGGCCTCAAAACACTTTCTACATAATATATCTTGTATTGCTAAAGTTAAAAAACACATAATATGTCTCATATTCTTAGTACTTCATTTTAAGGCCATAGCCAATTGAGATCCCCCCTAGGAGATAAATATTACTATTAATAAAAAATTGTAAAAGATTTGATATATAAGTTAAACATATATACATTTCAGAAAACATGGACAAGATTCTCAACCATGGAGACTTATCTATAATTTACCATGGACATTCTCAAACTATAAATAGGCTTTGTTACAATATCATAGGCCAATACCATGGCTTATGAATAACACATGCCCAAAAAATCATAACTCACTTCCTATGAAACTTGATAATATGATATTTTTTCAATTAATCAATTTAATTTAAAGGGAAAAATGGCATAACTACTTTGAAGATAAATCTCACTATATACTACTATGAATATTTTAGGGAGGTTAAATTTATACCATCCACCTAGAAATTATTGATAATTAAATTAAAATTTTGGAACCCGTATTTCAAAATAGATGAATATGTGACTAATTAGAAATAAGAATGAATTTGAATGTAAAAATGTGAAATATATATATATACTAGCAAATTCCTAGAAGGTGCAAAGAGATGCCAATAAGAGTCCAAATTAGAGAAATTGTACTTTCATATAGTAATTGTTATATTAATTGTAGGTTTTAGGTTGTGATGTGAATATACCAGTTATACAGTGAAAAGGTTCAAGAATTGTTTCAACAATATCAGATTCCAAGGTCATAAAATTTGGAGCATTTAGAGAAATTCCTTAAAATATTACAACCAAGATTCATGGAGTAGAAGTATACAGACAACCTTTAGACGGAAGGTGGGAGACCCATATTTGTTTTCACCTGGACAAGAAAAGAAAATAGAAGCAAGTCACTCTAGAAGTTGGAAGTCACAAATTCAGTCTATCACTCCATACATAAAAATAATTCACAACCCCACCAGCAAAAGAAAACCCGGGAAATGTATAACCACAGGTTTATGCAAGTAAAAATCAAGAAAAATTGAGGAACTTGAGAGGACATATAGAGAACTCACCTGAAATACCCATACACTACAAGGAAAATACCCTTTAGTGAAGGTTATAGCGGAGGTTTTTAGTGTTATAAAATTGGCCAAAATTATCAAAAAAACATTTTCTACAACATTAATTTTCAGTAATGGAGGTTTTGGTGGAGTTTGTAATCGAATTTCAACACAAATAAAAAAATTGGGTGGTCAGAGGTTGTTATGGATTTTTTTCTCACCGGTGCACTAATCAGGTGTCAACACATCGGTGCGTTGTACCGTGAATGCACCGGTACTGTAAACCTACCAAGCACTGGGATGGAAAACAAATTTCGAATGCCTTGGGTCGTTTAGCAATGTCTTGGTGTGTGTCGTCCAAATAGTCGCACTGGGGCAGTCAAAGGTGCATGAATTGAGCCGTTAAGGTGTAAAACCACATTGGGAGCCCTGTAGGTGATACAATGCACCGGGCCGTCAAGTTATAAAAACACACCGATGTGTTAAAGGAAAACAACATTGGTGCATGCAACGCGTATCAGACTTTCCTTATGGTAGTCGTTGATAAAGCACACCAGGTGTTCTAATTGGTATTGGTATTTGTACAGTGCCCATAGGTCGTAGAAACGCATTAGTGTGCTATATCATACAAACGAATCGGTGCACAACATCACACAAACACACTGAGTGTTCTAATTGGTATTGGTATTTGTGCGGTGCCCATAGTTCGTAGAAACCTGCCGGTGCGCATTACCATTCAAACGCACCAGTGCATGGTAACTAACACACATCGTTGTTCATTTTGTATTTTTTAGAAACATTGACCTGTGACAATGTAATTATTGTTCTTTTTAAAAATTCATTATTCTTATAACAGTATTCATATCAGTTAAATTTTCATTAATGCATTTGAATGTGATGTTTAGATTAATTTTTTATATCATATCATCATATTCCGCATCTCTTCATTATAATATTTAATCATCCATATATTTAATCACTGGTGTAACATTTCACAACAACAATGGAGAACACAATAGAAAAAATTAATATATATATATATATATATATATTGTCATACAAAATGCGACAGTTATTACTATCCCTTTGTCTTTCAATGGCGAGACTATGTCCATTACATTAAACAAAATGTCTGATTTCACAGACAAATATTTCAAAAAATACAACGCATTTCTTTGACATCCAAACATATTGATAATCATTCTTCGCTTGAAATTTTGTCACTACTCGAAATACTTCCATGACTTGGGTTATTTTAAGGAATTTTTTGTTCAGGATGTTGATTTTTTTCTTCTTCTTCAACTTCCATCTAGAAACATAAAAATAAACTGTAATGAGTCTATATACATTTGTGAGAATAATGAAAATTGCAATATTAAATAATATACATCAATGTAAATCGAAAAGAGATGGCATGCCATAGCAAGAATTGACTCATGAACTATACACATTCATTCAAACCAAATTTCATGCCATCTTTCAACATTTCATTTGTTGGCGCAGTTCCATTCTTTGTTTCCTGCAAGTTTTATACCCCATAACAAATCATATATTTAATATAAAATAATTTTTTTGTTCTATTAATCATAGAAGAAGCTAAGTAAAACAATATCGATAGATGCTTACAAATTCAACAATTAATTTCTGATATGCCAACATATACTGTCAACCCATATTTAACCCAATGTCAATCAACTCGTCTGATGGTTCTTATTTTTATGTAAGCACTTATTTGAAGACATTCAATGATGATTTTGAAATCTATTTAAGTTTTTGTAAGGAAGTAACAATTACTCACAAACTTATATATCAACCCTTTTCTTCCTTGTCATCCTATTTTATGAGCTGAATGGGTTCCATTTTCTTTTCTTTTCTGCAAGAGAATACTTGAAAATTAATATTTAATGCTAAATTGTTTATTTATTGTACATAATCGAAAAATAAAATGATTACATATTAAATTTGAAGCACGTTTTTGTTCAGATGGCTTCTCGTGCGATGCAATTATGTCCATTTCTTTGACCATCTCCTTGTACACCTTTTTTGGACATTCTTACTGGCATATTTATGATATCAGCTCATTCATCATTTGATATTTTTATAATCTTCCTGAAAATGTAACATGACAATAAACTATTTAATTTTTATATTGATATATGAAAAGTAAATATAATAAAAGTGTTATTTATAAATGATTTCTTTCTAGTAATATATACATATAATTCTAGAAAAAAATTTAAAAGAATATTACTTTTTGATTCCTTTTTTTTTTGTACGTTTTTTCTATTAAAAATCTAACATGTCTCATTGACTAATTCTTTAGAAACTCATCTTGTAGTTTAAAAAAAAATTGGTTCTTGGAATAATTGGATTGCTTTTTGTATTGTAAGTGGAAATAACGTCTATGCATTCATTCCACTAGATCCCTAAAACTTTTGTAAAAGTTTTTACCCCTTTCGTTAAACTCTAGCACCACTCCAAATGAGCTAAGGAGAAATTCATTTTCATTTGCATGTTATATTTTTCTTTTCTTTTCTTAGAACAACATTCATTTTCTGAGTTGTTGATACTTATAGAACATTAAACATATGTGAATTAATAGATTGTTTGAAACATGTTATCTAATATTTTTAATTATATTATTAATGAAAATTAAAAAAAGATACTCATATTCGATCGATAGTATTTTTTCAGTCACATGATTCATCCTTCTGCAATTTTTCCATCAAGATTTTACGCTCTTCTGGTCTTAGATCAGAAATAATATTATCGAGCTTCATTATTTTGTGGCTCTGCATGATACACAGTAAATAATACATATTAATTAAACTTACATATAGTTCAAAAATAATAATTTTTGTAAATAATTTAGAAGGAGCTTGCTTTTTTTTCTTTTTTCGATGTGCTATCAGTACTTTTGTTATTTGATCTCTTCTGAGCCAATTATTTATCAATATGAAACATGTACCATACCATTCATTAATATATTTTATAAATAAATCACAAACTTTGCAGGTAAAAAAAAATCAAAAAAATGGTGCGCCTTTTAAGAAGTACGCATCGACGTCGGTGCGACGTGTTCTTATAAACGCACCCCCCAAAAAATAGAAACACCATATGGTGCTCTCTGAAAACAAGGAGACCCGGTGCATTATATGTTAACCAGTGCATCGATTAACACAAAAAAATTAATAAAAATCCTCTAGTGTTAGTTTTTGTAGCATAAGATGTCATGGAGGAGGCGGTGCAGCATGTTTTTATAAATGTAACGAGAAAACAGGGGACCACCGTACGGTGCTCTCTGTGAACAAGGAGACCTGATGCGTTATACGTTAACTTGTGCACCGATTAACAAAGACATAAAATAATTTTTTATCTTTTTATCAAACAGTACATGCGCGGTGCACTATAATGAAATAGTGCATGGTGCGCTATAATAAAATAGCGCACTGGTGCACTATTTTACACAGGGCGCACAGATTAAAAAAATATGTTTTTAATTTTTTTTTTATGAAACAATATGTGTGTGTTGCGCTATTTTACACATGGCGCACCGATTAAAAAAAATATGGTTTTAAAGATTCACGCAATGGCCGACATGGATTGGGATTCGACTCTGCAAGTCATCACGCGGGTTAGATGTCATAGGCCTATATATATAGCAATGCAAACCCTATAAATCTAAATTGAAAAGCCCTAATTATGAAGTCACAGAAACATGAAAAAGCAAGGGCATAAACAAAAAGAATGAAGGGTTTAACATAAGAATGGTTTTTTTTTTTTTTTAATGAACAGTAAAATTTAAAATTTTTACTTAAAATGTATTAAATCAAACAGAAACTTAAAAAAAATTATTACAGTAAAATTTAATCACCAGATGATTTGAAATTCTATACTATAGTGTTTGAATCACCAGATGTTTGAAATTATGATTCTCTGAATAGCTCTGTTCGAAAGTATTTCGTTGCTCCACAATGATATTGTGCTCTCTTTCTCCAAATATGTCTCTCATGCAAATATCTTCCTGATTTTGTTTTTTTGCAAAAATAATGAAATAATGAAAAAAATTTACTATTTAAAGAACTTTTTTATGAAATTAGATTCCCGAAAATATTTTTTCGCTCATTTTTAAATTTACCATTTTTTTTTCACTTTAAAAAAATAAAGTTTCATTTTTTTTATTTGCGGCTATTCAGTGTGTTTGCTATCTAACAACACCATACCATTAATTAATAACATAACGCTAGTGCACAGTAACTATTTAACGCACCTGTGTGCAGTAACTCAAATGTACCAATGCGCAGTAACTGAAACGCATTTGTGCACATTAACTAAAACACACCACTACGTTTAACTGTACATTAGCACAGATAACAATAAGTCCATTTTTAAGGCCTTGAAATTACTTTTAGGTATGTACAAAAAATGTATTGTTGATTTTACTCAAATTCAGGGAGAAAATATCATAATTATATCGAATGGACAATTATTTGAAATCCAACTCATTCCATAATATTTCTCAAAGTCCATCAAGGAATTCTCCCTATCCATCTCAAGATGTAATATTTACTTCAGATTTTATTTATATTTTCATTAGCTAATTGAATTTATTTATTTTATCCATGTTAATCAGCTGAAAAAAAATAATGTATACAAATTTGTAGGTTCATGCAGATTTAGAATCGAGTTCAGATGCACAAAATATTCAAATAGCTCCAAAATGTCAGAATTTCTTATCGGGAGTAGCATACCGCAAGGTGTATTTGGTAGATGAAAATGGACATCTGCTTCACCCTGCCAATTGTAACATTGCATCTTCTAGCCACAATCATGGGACAATGATGGTAATAATAATTTTCTGGTATACTAACGTAATTATTTCAACATCAAACCAATTAATCATGCATTGTCGACGTGCTTACTAATTGATATCATAGATTTTGTACTAATCATGTTCAAATATATTTTTTGAAATTATTAGGATTCTAGTGATGATGAGCGACCTACCTACCATCTTTCGTTGGACTGCACGAAAATGTCAAATCGAGAGAAGGATTAATTAAAAGAAAAAATCAGAGAGGAACGATACCAAGAATGGTTGAATTAACCACCTATTCAATTCCCACTATGTCCAGATTGACCAATTAGGAATGACTAAAATAATAGTGGTTCTTCACAAGCTAGAAATGGAGGAAATAAAATAGAGGTTGGTATGGATGCTTACTCAATGGATACGACTGCAATGGATACAATGTTGTTAGATGCATTCCAAAATGATGATCAACTAAGGGATGATGGTCATATCGTTGATACCTTTTTCGAAAGCCTTAAATTTGCTTCCACCACCCCTCTCTTTGAACCTGGTGGTCAGCCAAAGTCTACCTAGTTGGGGACAATGATGTTACTATACAACTTGAAAGAAAATTTTGGCTTGACGAATGCATGTTTCTCAGAAATTTTGAGGTAATTGACCATCAAGTCCTCCTTTATATTTTGAGAAATATAATCACACAATGAACATTACAAATGGTCAATTTTATGAAAGTTAATAATAATATCGGAATTAATTTACATTTAATATTGTCCATGATCACCAACTACAGGTTATTCAAAGATAAGGTTCTTCAGAGTGATAATATCTTGCCCTATAACTGCGGAGAGGTAAAGAAATTGTTGAAAATGTTGGGTTTTCAGTACATATCATATCGTGCATGTCAAAATGATTGTATTCTATATAGAGAAGAATATGTAGAAAAAGAGATATGTATGATAGGAGAATATGCAGATAGGTATGATAAATCAAAAAAGAAGGGTAGACCAGGTGGTCCTCCTTTTGACATATTGAGGCACATGCCTATAATATGAAGGATTCAAAGTGACAAAGTCTCTTTTTTTGCAAAGAATTAGCTATCTTGAAGGCATGGAATGCCTCACACAGAAGTGATTTGGGAGTTATGCGAATCCCAACAGATTCAATAGCCATGAAGCATGTAGAGGATACATGGCCCGAAAAATTCAAGGATGAAGTACGAAGTCTACGACTTAGCGTTTCCATGGATGGCGTCAACCCAAATTCCTTCCACAACACCTAATATTCTATTTGGCATGTAGTACTGATCAATAAAAATATCCCCCCATGGTTGTCTGTGAAGAATTAACATCTTATGTTGGCTCTCATAATCCCTGGTAGAAGACAAGTGAAGGATATGTATATCTACTTACAACCAATAGTATATGAATTGAAGTAATTATGGGATGGGATAAATGTATATGATGTATTAATACCCATCACAACAAAGAGGATTCTTACGTTGTATGCTATATGTGCTTACACAGCACATAATCTAGGCTTAGGAGTTTTCTCTTGTAAATTACATGTTTATTGATTTGTTTATATAAGTAACATATTTTTTCGCATATTATTTATTTAATTCGTTGTAATTTTTTTGATATTCATCATATTCTTTAACATGCCATGCATATATATTGTATACAATAATTTTGCAGGTATTATAACATAAGGGTGTTTTGGATGTAAATGTCGCGGACCTTCTCTGAAAGCTAGATAGTCCAACGACCTACGAAAGCCAGTGTATGACTTCTCTAGGGTATTCCTCCTAGAAGAACACCCTTACAGAAGAGCAACATCCACTTTCAATGGTAAATGAGAGAGAACTCAAAGGCCTCCAATAACGACAGCAGCTAAATTTCTTAGAGCATATGAGAAAGATAAGGAGGAGTTGATTAAAATGTTCATTTCAAATTGGGAGCATATGTTCAATGATCCAGAATTCTTCGACACTTACGATGAGAAATTCCCCATTGGGATGAAAAGAAAATATATCTTTTATAACCTCCCATATTGGGAGCATCTTAACATTACCCACTTATTATATCCTATGCATATATTTAAAAATATTTCATCTTCTTTATCGAGGCATATATCATCGAAACAAAGTGACACATTGGCTGTTAGGAAAGATATTATTACTTCAAAAACTTAAAAAAAAAAAACATTGGCCAAGACGATTAGAAAGTATAGTATCAGAGGCATTCGATTGTCCCTCTAATTCATTGTATTTCAAACAAGGTGATGTCCCATGTATTTTAAAAAGGATGATATTTATTTGGAAAATGAAGTTATAATGGGTGTGAGGGTGCCATCTTCATACGAATATTCACTATGACGCTGCTTCACCGTGGATGATCATTTGTTGGGGTTGAAATCACATGAAATTTTGAATCTTATAAGAGTATGTATAATGTCAAAAGCATGAGTTTATTATTTTTTATATTGATAAACTTTATCCCATGCGGGGATGATAAAACATAAATAATTTTGGATATTATTGCATGTGTTTATAACTTTGCAGTGTCATTATCCTGTGCTCATGCATGGGTGTGTGAACCATGAATTCCCCCAAGACCTAGGACATGCCATATCTAAACTATATGCATTTATACATTGGATCGCATCGAAGGAGATTCATGTGGCTAGCATTCCACAGTGGCGTCAAGAAATAGTTGAGATTGTCTGTATGTTTGAGAAGGAACTGCCAATGAGTTTCCTGGACTTGCGAGTTCATCTCATAATCCACCTAGTAGATGAGGTTGAATTAGTTGGGGTGGTTTCTTATCGTTGGATGTTCTTCTAAGAGAGGTACTTGAATAAATTGAAAGGTTTTGTTCGACAAAGGGAAAAACCCGAGGGGTCTATGGAAGAGGGGTACATATTGTATGAGTCTTTCTATTATGCCAATGAGTACATCAAGGAGATTGAAAACGGACTAGGTGAAGTGATTTGGGATGATGAAAGGGATAAAGACAAAAGAGAAGGGGAGATGCTACAAACGAATGGAAAAGGGCTCTTGATAAAGAGTGAGCGACTTATAATTTTTAAAATTTACAGAAAGTAAATATTCATGTTGAACTTCGATATAATGTACAATTTTATATCATATGTACTATATGTTGGTTTGATTTCATCAGTGAATGCAGAAATTGAAGCAATCAATAAATTCGTTCTTTAAAATTTTGAAGCGACAAAACCATGGGTTGCATTGTACAAACAAAAGAGGATGAAATGGGATAGTGACAGGAAATAATTCAGACAATAGAATGGTATAAGTGTTCCTTATCCGAACCATTTAAAAGAAAATATGCCAAAAATATGCCCCAACAGTTGGGTTGTTGACCAAGTCAGAGGGAAATACGATGCAACTGGTCGTTACCCACGTGCTGAAGAGGATGCGATTAACGCAGGTATTGGGTACACCCACTGGGTAATAATTTATTTATGTACATTTTGAATTTAATAATTCACCTTGAAATTTGATTACATTCTATATTTTATATTTTAATTGTTGGGTTAGTATAAGACACGTGACACTATGATTTTTAAAATTTTTATAGGTGCAGTTTTTCTCATCTATGTTGGCATATGGACACCATTTTACTATAGAAAATGTCGATGATGGACACATGACACAAGACTATGGAGTGGAAGTCGAGTTCGATCAATCAAGTCGATCTAGCCACTGCGATGAAAACCTAGTAGGAGGGGCATTAGGTTACATCGGAAATATACAAGAGATCATTGAAGTGGATTTATCTTCTTTCCAATGTGTTGTTTTTGGGTGCAAGTGGTGGGACACGTTCGATTAGAGTAATAAAAAGAAGATCATGATAGTAGGCTTAAATATATCAACTCTAGAAATATGTGGCATGTAGCTAAGGAGTCCTATGTTTTCCCCAAACACTGCAACCAAGTGTTTCTTTACCCAGATGTGTTGGATAGGGATTGGTGGTTCGTACTGAGACACGAACCTAGATTAAAACATATTTTTGAGAACAATAGTGTTATCATGATAAGTGAGCTGGAAGATAATGAGGGTGATCATGAGAACCGAGACTGATATGGTACATGTGTTATTTCATCATTTATAATTTTTAAGATGGGTTTTTATAAGGAAGAGGACTTAATTACCTTATAGCATTATAATAATATGTATTTTTAATTAATTTTTAATTTGCATTATGTTAATGTTAAAATCATTTCTCTTAATAATTTTCAATTATGTTGATCTCGAAAACAATGTCGTACTGTATAAAGTTTTTTTTTATTTTTTATAATATCAATTCCTAAAACAATACAACTCCTTGATTGCTTTAAATGTGTGTGAATGATATCTTCAAAATGTATATTGTTATTATTGGTATGTAAGATCATAATAAAATAATGGAAATTCTCAAGTACATTAATTTATTTGCATTATTGTATAAACTTTATTATGTTACAAAAATTCATATTATTCTAGATTTATTATTTTACAATTATTTATATTCATACAAATTTACAAGTTTACAATTATGGTAATTTAACAATATTTACGGTATACATTTTACTTACGGTAGTTATGGTTCAAAATTGACAATTAAATTACAAATTTACAAATTTACAAGTTTTAATAAAATTGAATGATGACAATACATACCATTACAATTACGATTTTACAATTTCACAATACCATTACAATTTTACAAATATTTTACGTCATACAATTAAAATTACAATTACAATTACAATTTCAAATACAAATTTACAATTTTACATACAATTACAATTACAATTTTATAATTTTACATACGATTACAAGTTTACAATCTTACATACAATTAGAATTAGAATTAAAATTACAACTTTACAATTTCACATACAATTACAATTAAAATTACAACTAAAATTAAAATTAAAATTAATATTACAATTTTACAATTTTACATACAATAACAATTAAAATTAAAATTACAATCATTTCACATTAATATTATTAAAAGTTTAGAAATATTTTACGTACAATTACAATTAAAATTACGATTAGAATTAGAATTAGAATTAGAATTAGAATTACAATATTACAATTTCACATACAATAAAAATTAAAATTAAATTACAATTACAATTACAATTGCAATTACAATTACAATTACAATTACAATAATTTTACGTTAATATAATTAAATTTTTAAATATAATTACAATTAAAATTTTAGAATTTTACATACAATTCCAATTACAATTACTTTTTACAATTTTACAATTTTACATATAATTAAAATTAGAATTTCAATTACAATCACGACATAATATTTAATAAATATTGTGATTTAATATTAAAAATAAACACCACGTTCACGATAACCATCATACAAACATCATATTCAACTAAAAGACACATTGAAATTCACTAATATCATCTAATCATCGTGATCACGATCATCTAACAAAATACAAGCATTGTATAACATCATCACAACACAAACATCAAATATACATCTCATGTCAAATAACTGCTATCACATACACATCTATTTTCAAGATGCACATTAAATGAACATATCTAACACGACCTAACAATATACACATCATGATGAGCACCAATATGTCAATTAAGTACATCTTCAAAATGAACATAAAGTACATGGACTATATATATATAATGTCAAAAATCTACAACTATAATATAACTACATATAAGTGTGAAATATCAGCTGGTGGTACATCAATAGTATTACTAGTCGAGGCCTGCTCAGTCGATGGTGCAGTCTCGATATGCTTAGATAGATGATGATCACGTGCTTGTTGATCTGGATATACCTTCTGATCAGGAACTGCCTACTCATGATAACTCGTGGATGGTCCAGTTTGCTCAGTGGATGGTGTGGCAGCCTTCTGAGTCGATGGACCTGCCTCCTCAGATGGACCTGCGCCGTCCTCAGGATCAGCTGCCTGCTTAGGACTAGGATGTGTCTGTTGACACATTGCAGATTGATTAGACGATGCATGGTCATGATCATGACTGGATGTTGTAGGCTGCTCATCATGATCATCTCCAACACGAGGTGGAGGAGGAGGTGGAGTACTAGAACGATGATCACTTCCCTCATGATCATGATCATCAGATGATGCGCTTCTCTGTCGTAGTGCATCTCAACCACGCCTACCCCTCCTCGCCCATGACAGTACTCTGGTAGATCCAATGATATGTCACATGAGGGTTAACATATCACGGGGCATGACTCTCCATATTTGTTTTAGCCTATCATCAGCCTGTATCTCTCTGATTATAATTAGTTTGACTCCCTCCTCAACTAGCAGTCGATGGATTTGGTTTCCCAACTCCATCCTAAATCAGGTGTCAGGCCTACCCTCACACATGCCGGTATCTACGCTTGATCAGGACTAGGTCTATCACCAGCCTGTTCCTCTACCTTTGCCATCTCCTCATCAACATGATGTACACATGGATCATTCGGTAGTGGTGGAATATCATCACCAACAAATGACCCAATATCTACAAAATATATATAGCTACACAAAAATAATTAGACAATTTCTTTAAACAATTTAATAAAAGAAGTTAAAGAACGTATTAGAATAAATTTAAAGAAAACAACAATATTACCTCTCGCATCCGGCAACTTAATCCTATTTGAATTGGATGTTGACACACCCTCGCCAATCGAAACCAACATATGAACATGGCACCAGAATGAAGGAGTGATCATCAACACTGGATAGCAACTCCAGTGCACCATGAAATATTCTAGCGGAAAATTCAGACTCGCCCCTCTTGGGCATCATATGACCCCACATCTCCATCTGTACGTGCAACATTGACCTACGAGGGTGTCGAACAAAAGTAGGGCTCGTCTCTGGAAACCTCTAAAAAAATAAACAAAATAACTCTGAATAAAAAGTGAAGGTCAACCTCCCACATGCCTAAGAATGATATCTAGCTAATGTTGTACAAAATTGCTGCAAAAAAATCACAGACCACCTCACAAGTTGTGGCACATGTAATAAAGAATCAACATAAAATAAAAGTGGGAAACTAATGTGTTGCACATCACTGGTATGGTGTGCAATGGTCATCAGCAGTAGTGAGAGGTACCTCACCTCCTCTGCACCAGACAAAGCAATACATAACTGACCACTAGACACATGAAAATCTGTAGGAGAAAGTATATCATTGCTAATATATCTCTGGGAGTACACCAACTGACTCCCTGCTGCATAGTCGATGGGGAGCTATGGGAACTGGGGAAAATCCTTCCCTCTCCTAGATAGGCCAGTAATAAATTATATGTTCTCCTTAGTGGGTGTGGACCACTAGTTAGGACTTACCTGAAAAGCATGTTGGTGGGCATCCCATCTGAAGATGGTTTGTCCCAATAACCCATTATGGCCCTTCAGGGATGTAGCCTCCTCATAGAACTTGAGGATGCCTACCTCCCTTAGGAGCAACTAGCTGGTTTCTGTAATAGGGAGAGGGTATATAAGTCTCCCCCTTTCTTGTGCCTCCCATAAGTGAACCATGTTATACTGGTCCTCCATATGTTCTTGTTGTTCCCTTTGTTCTCTCCTTTGATGTTGCTGAATGATTCACATATTAAATACATTTTTTTTATTAAATGGGACATGTATTTACAAATATATATATATATATATATATATATATATATATATATATATATATATATATATATATATATATATATATATATATATATATATATATATATATATATATATATATCTATGTATGTATGTATGTATATATGTATGTATATGTATATATATGTATATGTATATGTATATATGTATATGTATATATATATATTTATATATATATATATATATATATCTATATATATATATATATATATATATATATATATATATATATATATATATTATTTTTTAAAAGAAAAAAAATAGTCGGTGCGCCCAAAAGAACAGTCATGCACTGGTACTGATGCATCCGTTTTTATCGCGCACCATCCTCGGTGCACATGGAAATTTTCCGTGTACCACAAATCATGAAATGTACTTTCTTATGCACGGCATGGATGAAACTATCGACTATCCATCCCCAGGAAAATATTTAGGTCAATGCACTGCCCAAAAACAATTCATGTTCAATGGTGCAGTCATTTAAGCGACCACATGTTGACTATGTACCAATGTCGAGAGAGCGATGCACTAACCAAACTATGCGCCTCAGGGTGGATAGTTTCTTTAGTGCACTTCCCTCCTGATATCAATACATGGTCAATGGTGAACTCTTGTAAATGACCGCACTGTTGACTATGTATTGATGTCAGGAGGGTAGTGTGCTGACCAAACTATCTGCCTCGGAGCGGATAGTTTGGTCTACGCACCTCCCTCCCAACATTGCTACATAGTCAAGGGTGTGGTCATTTAAACGACCACACTTCCATATCAGGTTTAAAAAAAAACATGATGCGCATTTTCGGTACTACACAAGAACTTGGTGCGGTTTCCATTAGCACCTTTTGCGGTGCGGCCTGTAAATTTATAGGTAGCACCACGAATGGTGCGAGCTGAACAACTTCAGCACACCACGCATAATTTTTTTTTTAAATGGTAAAATTTATTTTTTTTACAAATCTAATCTGCTAAAACAGTTAGTTATAGAGAAACATGTAAAATACCTTTACATTTATGTGTCGAGGAGGAAAATTTGCTGAAGAATTTGGAAAAGCAAATTTTCCCATCATTTTCCAAAATTCAAACTCCACAATATGGGGAATCGATGACAGCATTGCGTGCAATGGGAGAACTAATGGCAGGGTGCCTCACACAAGGGAAATTAGCACCGGTTCTTGAGAGTCCTAGATCACTCAAGAAGTTAAAATGTGGGATTTTCGGCTAGTAATTTTTTTTATTTAAACTTGTTTTGATGTGCATATTTTTGAGATGCACTGGGAAATTTATGCATACTGCACCGAGCCTGTTTTTGTTTGCGTGTGTGTTTTTAAGATGCACGGGGCCAGTTTCTTAGTAGCACACCGGTGAGCTACATTAATGACATGCACTATTCGGGTTTGTATGGAGATCATAGTGTCTCAGTGTGCCAATTTTTAGTAGAAACTGGTGCATTTTCAGTTAAACGCACTGGACAAAAAATATCCGCAAAAACCTCCACCCACAAACCTCCTCTACAGACCTCTGCTACAAACAGATATCTGGGCTATTTTTGTAAGGGGTTCCTAAGAAACATCCACTATAGGGTCTTTTCCTTGTAGTGATAGTTCCTCCAACGAGTGCATATACCCATAATGGACAACATATTAGAATCTTTAAAAAAAAATACCAACATAAGAAGCCTATAATATCAACACTAACTCTAAATGTTACATGTGCCTAAGGAAAATAATGATAATTCAAAAAATAAACACTTAATATGTCAGTAGTTCACTGTGGATGAGTACCAAAACAGATATATGTAATGCTAATTTAAGAGAAAAGAGAAATATCACGCAACTGAGTTAAGGAATTTACCTGTCAAGCAATAGTATTGTCCAAACATATTGGACAAGTCAACAAAGTTACAAAAGCAACAAAAAAATTAACACGGAGGCTCAAAAGTCTGTATGTACTATATAATAGATATCATGAATTAAATAAGGAAATTAAGTAGTATCAAGAAGATTTTGCACGAGAATTTTGCAGTTCCACTAGACTGTATTGACATTGTCTGAAGGATTAGAAGATATACAATTCCAATAAAAAATTGGGCATGACATAAAATAATCCATGAAGGCTAGCATGTTCTATTTATGATGAACATCATGTGGTCTCCCAAAGAAGAGGAGATATAGTTTTTCCCTTTATAATATAGGGATAAAATCCAAGAGGAAAAACAACATCGATTTCAATTTATAGTGTGCTAGAGGAATCATCTTAAAAAGATATTCCTCACCTAATATGGGTATAGTGTCTAAGCATAGAAAGAAACAACATAGTTGAGGAAGCAATTTTGTTGAAACACCTACAAATTGCTCAAAGATTCACCTTAGGTCCCCTCCCTTGTATGGGGGATTCCCTTCTTATGATTTCCAGTCATAAAGACTAGGCTCAAGTGAAGATATATGCAATCAAAGGCTTCATGAAACTTTCACAGAAACCATGGACTTCTCTTAGAGAGTTAAGAAATTTCATGTTAAAAAAAAAGAAAATGAAAAGGTGAATGAAATGGTAAATGAAGGCTCCGAAATGGAATAAGTTATTTTGATCGGATGGGTAAAAGATACCAAAGAAAATAATTTAACAAAGTACATATCATAAGCTTGTATCAGGATGCTTCTAGAATCTTAAGGAGTAAATATTGGTCATAGGATAATTTAGAACCATGTCTCATAAGAAACATATGGTTGCATCTTGAAGCAAAGGTTGTAGGATGGTTTCTTCATCATGTGAAGGTTCCTTGCTAAAAAGGAGAGGTCACCTAACAACAACTTTAGGAAAAATATGTCGAACCAATAAGTATACATCCTAAATCCATTGTGTAACCACAACAAGTGATGCGATATTTTGGTACATTGAGTATAATTCATGTAATAATGAATAATATTTGAAGGTACATTAGAAGGATTCTTAGGACTCTAATATATTTCTCTCATGCAATTATGCAAAAGCTAATGAGCCCTGAAGACAAGCCCTCACCCTTCTCCTACACCCATCTCTATAAATGTTATTTGATTGATTTATTATCACATTTCCTTTTGTTCGCTTGGCAAGAAGTGGAGGAGATTATAGCCAAGATAAGAGAATGAAAGTAAATCTTGGATAATCATAATGATAAATTAAATAGGGTGGTCACAGACTTGAGATAGAAAGTGAATCACATTGTGTGGACAATAGGGGAACCTTTGAGGTTTTTATAAGGTGAATGTCCCAATTCTATGACGTATACTATGAAACCCTTTTCTTTTCCACTTAATCATCTAGTTGATGGATTTAGAGGTCGACACAAAATTGAAGCTGGAAAACTTCATGCAATAGAAGACTAGCTTCAAGGGCCCATAGAAATATAGAAAACATTTGATAGAACTATGGTCACTAGAAATTAGTAACCCAAGGTGCAGGACTTTAGACACCCCTCACCCTTCTTTATATTGGGGTCATTCTCATCAGATCTTCAGCGATGGAGAACCAAACTGCATCACACGCCAAAATGTAAGCATCTAATAACTCAAAAAAGGATAGAAACTTATTTCTACTTCAATAATATCTTTCTTCGGCCAAATCAATTTAGATAGAAAAAAAGATTCTTCCATCACCATATTTTATTCATCGAGACAATGAAAAAATTAGTTAGGAAAAATACATATCGAGAGAGAAAAAAATATACTTGATGCAAAACAACAAAATTGTTGAGAACATTCCTCATTAAATATAAAAAAAAAAAATCGACAAAAATATATTGACCAGGATGATCCCAAAATTAGTTAGGAACAAAACATATCAAGAGAGAAAAAACATATACTTGGTGCAAAATAACAACATTGCTGAAAACATTTCTCATTAAATATAAAACATGTTTTCCAATAAGCATACATAATGTAGGATCATTCCACATGCAAAACTATGTAATAATGTATTAGGTGGAAAGGAATACAATATTTCTACCAAGTGAAGGGTATTCATAACAAAAAGTGTTCAAACATAGAAGGAGGACATTTATATATAGAGTGACAAGTGCTTAGAACAAGGGGTCATGTTTCTTAGCAAGAGATCCTATGATGGTATGTTGTTGATGATCAGACAAACATGAATCTTTTAGCATGGGCATAGTCTACATAAAATTAAACACGTTTTTCATAAATAAAATTTTCCTAACACCCAATGTACACTTTAGCAAACTCTCAAGAAGACTAAAATCCATTAGACTATTCAGCGAGACAAGATTCATGACAAAATACTAGAAAACCAGAGTTATAAAAGGTAAACTCAAAGGGGAATCCCAAACAGACAAGGGGTTGTACAGTTTGAAGGTGATGTCCATTGGCTATGAAAGCATTTATAATTCACAAAAATTATTCGGGAGCATTATATAGGAAAAATTCTTTGGATTCCTTTTAAAATATGATGTAACCAACACCATAATTCCCACCAAAAGTTATTCAATTTCATACAAAAACCCAGAAATGCAAATAAAGGAAGCATAAAAAAGGTAAACATGATAGGATTCTCAGATAAGTTAAGTGTTTCACCTTTCTTAGCCCCTAAAATAAGCCATGCAAAATTCAGTGATATTTCTTTAAGTGCTCAACAAAAATCATATTATCATAGGTTGTTATAAATCATGTTACTTCTGTTTCTGACCAATACTATGTCACTCCAAATAATCATGAGTTGATAAACTCGGATATGTAGAAATAAAAACCATGTAAACATTAATTAAAATTTATATTTCTAGCTATACTATTAATCTAATTCCATGGAATATGTTTTTTACTTCTAGTAAACATTTTATTGCGGAGCCTTCAACAAAAAAAATGATTTGGATTACATATTTTATGTAGCCATTAGTCATATTAGCCTCAGTTAGCTAGGAGGATGCCCCTATCACTCTTTTTACTATATCAACATACACTATTACAAAGGAACTAAAATTTTCCCATTAAGGTAAAAAATGAAATAAGGATCATGCAAGTTCTTAAGAAGCAAGTGTTAAAATGTTGGGCTAACAATAGGATTTAATATGGAAATCATTTATCATAAACTTTGCATTTTATCAATAGAAAATATTTCTGAAACTATTTCTCACGTAGCCACCCTTCTTGTGCCTTGTGCCAAATGTAATTTAGCACTACTCTTATCCTAGCACTCTTATACTTACTTACCTATACATTAACTGTACTTGGTGAAGTGGGATTGTTAATTTAAGTGATTTTCCATTACATATAAAAACAAAATAGATAAAAAATATGAATAGAAATGGATTCCATGAATAATCATATAGAGTGAGAATAGTGCTAATTTGTGTGGTGGTAATTATATTTGTTTTGAAAACAATTTTATAAAAACAAAATACATTAATATTTTTCATCGCATGAACATGAGGAATCCAAAATCTCTACAAGTGTTTGCAAATAAAACATAAAATAGTATTCAAACGCTAAAAAAGTGGCAAAACTAATCATGCAATGGAATATATATAGGATGAGATATATGCAAATATAGTTGATAGTGAGCAAATGATCATATATACAAAAAAATGCATGGCATCAACAACACAAATTAATATCTATTGTGGTGTCAAGATGTCAAAGGTGTTCTTGCGAGTCAGCTCATATTTTCTTGTGTACGTCTCTTTCATGAATGTGAATAATTTTTTTTAGGAATCTTCATATCTTCTGAATCAAGATAATATTTGTTTTTAGATGGTAGAGAGGCAGGGATTATGCTGGCATTATCCTACTTTGTATATATTTTAAAGTAAGCTCATGCTATTGATTATATCAGCATTATTCATATACTGTGGGAAGGTAACTTGTATCCATATTTGTGGTCATGAACGTAAAGACAAATAATAATTGTAAGTGGAAATGTATATAAAGAGGAACATTTTTTTTTATATATAAACAAAGTAAGAAAATATGTGTAGAGCCTCATGATTGCTCTATTTCGAAACTTAATTTTTCCTACTTTTCCTCCTTTTTGATCATCATCATAAACTAAAATAAGCATTAAACTACACGTTTCAGACATGGTAAGGTATTTAAATCACCTATCTTTGATATTTAATAATGTTCATTATTATTAATTTAAAGTTTGCATTAGCTACATAATTGACATGATTTTTCACGAGATCTTCGTTTCTATACCCATCTCCATGGTTTTCCGGGTTCTGAGGTGCCATCAAAGAGGTACATAGACATGTGGACATTGATATCTTCAAGAATTTCTTCCTATCTATCCAAGCCAAATCCTGAAGAGAACATGTCGATTGCGTGGTCAAAGGAGTTGGTAAACACATCGTTGAAAGACGCCATCGAGAGTCCAAATCAATCATGCTTCACGATTTGCTTTTCCAAATAAAAAATCGTGGAGAAACACCATTTTTTTATTTGTTAAAGGTTTGAGATAGGATTTGTTTAGTCTAAGTAGGCGTAAAAGATTTGAACAATTATACACAAGCTTTTATAACAACAAGGAAAACAAATACCTGATCAATGTGAAATTGGGATGTGATTGTGAAGTTTTAAAACTCTATTTTTATTCCTTTTAAGGAAAAAATATCTTGAAGAATTTATGCAAGAATAGTTGTTGGAGTAGATCATTGAAACAACCTATTTGTGGAGTGCCCCTACAAACAGAGAAGGTTCTGCATTTCATGTTTTAATGTAAATGTTTTGATACTTTTATTTTATCAATTGATGTAGTTTAAATTCATGTTTTTATTTTTGTCAATTTCTGTAGTTGTTTCCAAAATTCTACACTTTCATTTGAAGTAGATGCTTACATATTTTTCCTTTTTCATTTGATGTACATTCATTTCCCTTTTAGGTTGTCAAATTGAAAAGTGATTCATAGTTTTTGTTTTCCAAGCAGCAGTAGTTTACTGTAGAATAGTTTTACAAATTCATGTGTGGTTTATTTCAAGAGCATCTAGTGATTTATTTTCTTGTTTCTAGATAATATTATTTCAAAAAAAATTGGGTGATTTATTTTCCAGTTTTTGAGCGAATTATTTTCAGAAGCACAATTGATTTCTTTCCAAGGAGTAGTGATTGAGAAATTTACTTTCAATGTGAGTGAGTGCTTTTCAGTTAAAGAGTGATTTTTGATTAATAGTTATTTATTTATTTCTTTATAAGTTTCATTTCCATAGCATTTCATTTCAAAAACATAAAAATGTACAAATTTTCTTTTCTAGAATTTGATATTAAACATTAGACTGTTATAATTTTTAGAGACTAAGAAATAAATTAATTATGGTTTCTTCATAAGATAGAGAAGGTTTGCTTCAGTTTTTGCAAAGTAAAAAGCATATTAATTTTTAGAACCTAGTTGTAATTTAAATTTATCAATTTCATAAATAATAAAAACATCCTTAGAAGAAATCTCTACGAATTCAATCATCCCACAAATAAACTATGTTAAAAGAGGCTTCTAGCATATATAGTGCATTTTCACTTCACAAGTTTACCAACTCTGGTCGATAATTTATGTGAGCAATGTAATAACATTAAATTGAATAAAAATTTTGGCGTTGTTGCCAAGGAAGTGTAAATAGGAGCCTTTTTCCTTTCTGAAAAAAAAAACACACACATAATAAAAACAAAAAAATGATATGTGTAGAGAAAGACATTCTAAGGGTAGGTTTGTAGCTAGAGGTAGAAGCTTAATTCCAGCAACACCACTCACCCCATCAAGACCTCGTAGTGCCACACCATCCTTTGTAGGAAGACATAGACTTCCTAAGATTTTAAGATCTAAAATTAAACCTAGAAATTTGATCACACACTCAATATTTAGCTCAAAAATAAAAGTGCTTGGAAATGCTCCAAACCTGAATGACTGGATAGAGCTCTTCACCAGGATTCCAACTCAACTCATTTCATCAAAAACCAAGTTCATATGAGTAAGTTATGGTCTATTGTCCATTTTCTCAAAACACACAAAAATGTGCAAAACAGTGACAGACTAGTGACTGGGAATTCTAGTTAGCACGTCGGGAATCTTCAGGGAATATTCTCTAGTTTTCATCTAATGACACCGTGACAAGTGTCACAGTTATATTCACCAATGTTTCTTTGGAAACTGAAATTTTTCCTTCTAATCCTAAGGTTGCAATTTTTAAATATGGTGGATTATTAATTTTTATGTGTGAAATTTGGGCCAATGGAGAAGGGCCACCTGGCATAGCCATAGGCTGCCACATGCCCTCCCCCATGGCAAGGTTGGAAGGCATATATATTTATTTCAAGTTTGAGTTCGAAACTTGTAATGGGAACATATTTATTTTAACGAAGGTCGAAATCCAAGGGTCGAATCAAAGGTAATGGGATTATATATATTTCACAAACATTAATATATCTAAATTCCAACACAAGGAGCATAAATATTATTTTATCCAAAGTCTGTTGCTATAGTTCTATACACCAAAATTTTATGATCGAGGAGGGGCGGAGGTTTGGGTTGACCCCGCGACTTCCCCCAGGCTAGCCCCACACCAACCGCCAAACCATCACATGTTCCTTGTTAACATAAGGGGACTACTTATACTTAACATCTGTCATCTCCAGAGTTGGGGGTTCAGAGGGGGCCAACCTCGCAGGCCAGCCCCCTGCCACATGTCCAAGTTCCATGACCAATGGCTAAACTGTTCACTGACATAAATAAATCAATAGATTTAAACCCTGCTTAGTGTGCTTTAATCCATGTTTAGCACCATAACCCATGATTAGCGTTAAAAATGCTTAAGTGCTAAAACTTCCTTTAATAATACCATTAACTCGCACTTATCCACCACTTATACACGGTTTATCTTAGCAGAGGATTTGGTGGAGCCTCCAAATGCGGTGGAAGCTCCACTTTTAGTGGAGTTAACTAGCGAACTTCCAATTTTAGTGGAGAAAATGTAGGAAAAAATGGTTTTCCATAACTGAGGCAATTTTAGGTCATTTTTTTCCTTAGGAAGAGTCATTCTTGGTATATTTTGATGTTTTGGAGCCATTGCAGAAGGTTCCAGAGGCAACATGATAATGTAAATAAAACATTTTCACAATTGAAGCTAATACAAAGGCACAAGCAATGAAGTTGGACCGAGGATATGTAGCCCAGAAGGGGTGAACTCCTTCATCAAAACCATGTGTATTTGAATCAGTTCTCTGTGCTAGCTATGTTTTGTATGCTCATGTTCAACATTTAGTTCCCATGCTTTTAGGTTCACGAAATACACTTAATATCATCAAGTTTATTGAATTGTTAATCATAGCACATGTATAAACCTTTGTATAAGAAGAAAACCAACCGATATTAGCAGAACATTAACTAAAAATCAATTTCATATCAATTTGGTATCAGAGCACAAGGTTGCAAAAGGTTATTTTATTTCTTTGCTTGAGATTGTGCAAGAAGAGTTTTAACAAGTGGAATTTTGTGATGCTCACAAGGTTGAATTTGCAGAGAGGAGAAGGGAAGCTATTGGTTCTTAGTCTTGAGATTAGGACAAGAAGAAAGAGAGCTGAGAGAGAATCATCTTCACCCAAAGTTCCACTCAAAGATTCACTTGAAGCACCTCAAATTCTATCTCCAAAATTTGAGATTGAAGAGGTACAAATTGCACAAGAAGCTGAAGTGATTGAAAAGGTAAAAGCATGAGGAGTTGAGATTGAATCCTTCACCATTATGTCAGGTGTTTGAGAGACTCATGGAAATTCAAAAGAAGAATGTTTTAGGAGATACTTCAAGGACATTCAGAGAATGGTTAAATCATGTTTGATGCATTCATTGCAGAAAGAGAAGGAGAAGGTTCTAAGCCTCCACATGGAGAAGGATCTTCAGATGGTAAGGAGGATGAAGATAAGAGTTGGAAAGGGAGTGGAGGAAAGGCACCTCCATCTCCACCATCCTCATCCTCATCATCTTCCACTTCCACTACAAAAACCACCCACACTCATTCAAAAATCCCAAAAGGAAAAACTCAATTACTCAAGTTGGACATCAAGTTTGAAATTCCCCTGTACAATGGTGAGGTAAATGAAGAAAAATTAGACAACCAGATTCATCAATTGGAAGTAGATTGAAAAAATTAGAATCTACAAGAGGATGACATAAATATCCAGTTGGCTTCATTAAGGCTAGAAGGAGCAGCACTAGTTCGGTGGGAGGAAAAGAATTAAGAGGAAATGCGAATTCATGGTAAGATATCCATTTCTTGGGTTGAATTCATTTCTTCCATTAAAACATAGTTTTAACCATTAGCCTATATGCAAAAATCAATTATGAGTTGGAAAAAATTTAGGCAACTCAAAGGCCAAATAGTTCAAGAGTACACCGAAGAGTTTAGAAAGAGGGCTTTGTTGTTAGGAGTAAACTTGAATTCCTAGGACACACTCTTGAAATACATTTGGGGTTTACATTCCTATTTGAAGCATACTATCCTTATGATTAACCCAAACAACTTAGATGAAGTATGTGTGCAATCAACGCATCTTGAAGCAAGGGGAAAAAACATTCAAGGAGAGGGTAGTAAGAAGAATCCATTCAAGGGTAAGGGTAAAGAGAAGGGAGGAAAATGGAAGGGAAAAAGGAATGCAAGAATCAAGAAAGAAGGGGATAAAACTACATTCAAAAATTGTTCCAAATAGGGGCATGATGAAGCCCATTGTTGGAAATTATATCCTAAACTAAGGCTAAAGAAACCAAATAAAAAGGGGAAACAAAAGATGGATGCCACCACACAACAAGATCTTGCATCTGATTTCAGAGATCATATCCATGGTTAACAAAGGAAAGGAAGCCATAGCAAGAACCAGTCCCTCAAATATTCACAACAACACTCTAAATGAAGAAACAAGGATATAATTGTTCCATGTTAGAGTGATTTCAAATCATACAAATATTGAAGCATTATTTGATAGTGGGTCACAAGAAAACCTGATTTCAGAAGACTTGGTAAAAAATTGTCACACCTCCCATTCTCCTTCTACACAAATTTTTTTTTTTTTCGTTTGTATCTTTTCAAGCTTAATGCTAATAAGGCACTCTGTTATTACGTTGTAGGTTTACACAACTTTTATTTTCAATTGCCATTCATATCTCAACTCTATCTCACCACCTTTGAATTTATTTAAATAGTAATAATTATAATTACATTAATTATAATTACATTAGACATAACCTAATGTTTTTATTCTATCACCGCCACTTCCATAAACCTTTGAACCTTCAATCGATTCATATCGAGGGGTCGATTTGGTTCTACATGAGTACCATATTATTATAGTTCTACGGACCTGTGGGAATCCATTCGATCGTTCACATTTTCCCTTCGTTGATAACATATAACCTTAGCGGGATTCGATTTACCACGTCAATAATTTTGCGATTCTGGCATTCGGTCCTTCATTTTCATTTCCGTCTTGTCAATCATTTATATGAATTTGGGTGTATTTAATTTGACCTCCACGTAATTATCAACTTATGATTATGTTCAACGAATTTGGGAATGGCGACGTCCATCTGTCTTCCACGTTGAGCTTTCATAAGGTCGTTAATCTCGTTGTAAGGGTTATAGTTGGTTTCGTTCCATTTGTGATCACGTGGTTTTGGTTCCACGTAATACTAGATTCATTCCACCAGCTTACTTCGTTCCCAAAGCAATTTTCCACGGCATGGCCAGATCGCTATTCATTTATTTCACTGCTTGTCATATTTAATTTTGAACAGAGGGTGTACAGGACCGATTAACTCCTCGATCCGTGGCTTCGCCCTGAGGATCTTGCCAGGTGAACGAATCGGATGTATCCGGCTATTAGGGTTTCGTTGTTTGATTCAGGAACCATTGTTATAAATCGAGATTGGTATTTGCTCGGCGGTTCTTTTACCTCCCTCTTCGTTTGGTTTATCTCTTGTCAGTGAGTGACAACGCCATGGATGCTGTGCGTGATGCGTTTCAGGCTTCGCCTTATTCCTATGCATTAATTTTCTCTGTCGGTAAGATATTTTGTTAGAGCTTGTAACATTTCGCTCAATATTATTATTACCATTTCACAGGCTTCCCATCTCTGGTTGAGAGCTTCGCACATTTCTTCGTACTGTTGCGAAGATTTTGGATCATTGTTTACTGTCGTTCGGTCTAGATTTTGATGTGTATAACGAGTGGCTATATTTGTTTTGCAGAGAATGTGTTTTCTTCTCTCCAGGGATTCGATTGGCTTGGTTTTCTTCCCTAGCCTTTGCGATTTCTTGTGCGTATTCTCAGAAGTGAGACTGAATGCATGCTATCATGGCTTCGTAGCCCAACCCTCTTCTCAACTAAAGGTGGTTACGAGGGTATTAATTCGGCGCTATAAGGAGTTGATGCTTCTCGGCCCCCTGGTTAGTTAAATGTTTCTTTTGACCAAGCGTAGGACACAATTGCTATTGTTCATTCTCTGGAGGTTTATCGTTGTTATTCGATTTTTGAATGCCAACCTCTATTCATGAAAATTCTATGTTTCTATGTTGCAGGTTAAGGATGGAATAGGGGTTTTTCCCTTACCAGGTACTATTCCCTTCTCAGTCCTTGTTTTTACTTGGTTCATGTTATTCTCACTCTCCATGTTCGGCATCTTATTTATATTGGGGTTTTATCTCTCGCAGGTAAATTCGACTTGCGTCATGTTCTTCTTCACAACTACAGAGATACGTGACTCCCTTAGACATTAACATTTGTTTCCTCGTGCTACTTGCAGGTCGGTATTCACCGCACTCTGTTAGAAGAAATCTGTTCTTCTCTCCTGGTTTTATCTAGTTTATATTTCGACATTTAAAAATTGTAATGATACAATTGTAATTATTTTGACAACCATAATTAAATCCCAACTCTGAATATTTATTAATCTCTGTTCATGGGACATTATAAGGCTGTTCTCGAATTTTTTATATATATACATATATACCTCTGTCATTCCTGGGTTTTCATAATACCCATTTTTTATTCCGGTTATTGTTATTATTAGTATTATGTTCCAGCAGTACTCTCTCCTTGCTCATGTTGACTTGGCTGTAACTTAATACGTAACTTTTGGCACTGTAAATTTTATATACATATCTATATACACATATTCAGCATTCTGTGTAGTTTATTGCCTTCAAGCTCTCAGGCCATATAATTGTTAAACTATATTCGTAAATGTGTTGATATTTGAATGAATAATATATTGTCATATAGAGTTTCCTATTCCAGGAGAACATAGCTTCTGTGGTAGTAAATTTGTTAGATATTTGAATGTATTCAATGATTTTATTCTTCTGGCATACATTCTCAATTTCTTTCACCAGTTTATTAAGCCTAAAGTCCAAATTCACAGTTTCTTTTTTCTGGGTAATTTAAATAACCAGAGTGATATCATTATCTATAACAGAATGGCACAGTAGTTCTATGCAGATAATTGAGGAAGTAATTTGTTATGAATTTGCACAGAATATGTATCCAAAATATCTACAGGGATGAATGCATCTGTATTTATATTTTTATGTTTAGCAGACATTTGGATTTATAATCTACTATCTTACCCCCTTGACTTGGGTTATCATGATAGACTAGGATACATAGATTTCAATATGCCAGGCTGTTGTGAATATGCATGTTGGATAGTTACTTAACTTTATTTTGTATTTCAATTCTATACTCTAATGTTAGGATGGTTCCATAAGATATTTGTTTATGATTAGTCTTTTGCAAATTATTAGTTGCTTCCTTCTACTATATTATGTGCTGCTTACATGCAACTTTCTTGACCATTGAATTTCTGATTACCTATGAATGGTGTGCTGACCCCGGGGTCAGTTTATAAAATCTCTCCTTCCATTCCTTCATGCACAATGTAAGTTGCAATTCAATTCCTACTATTTTCCAATATAATCTAGGAAATTCAAATTCTCTCTCTCATGTATGTATAAATTAGAATCATTCTAAGAAACAGAAGCAGATTAAAACTAATTCATAAATTTTTCCTGTGAAGAGATAGGTATCCTCAGATTTAAACCATCACTGGTTTAGAGACTTTGTTGGATTCTACTTCACAGATTTAAATTCTAAAACCAAAAAGAGTTTCAAGGGTAAATTCCTTATGATCAATTCTGTTAAATGTAGAATTTATATTCTAATATACAGTCAATTTTTTTATATGTAGCCAATTCATACTATATGAAGTAGAACATCAATAAATTTAGAGACATACCACTCATGCAATTGACCAACCTCCCAACCTTACAGTCCTTCTGTCTCCCAGAACTCACCCCCGAGCTGAGATCATCTCCTTGAAACAGATCAACCTCTAATCTGTACAAGAGCAGCTTATTTAAGCTATTGTTCCCCAAAGCATGTTTCTAATTCTGCGTCCAGAATCTCAGGATGCTTTTCTTCCTGTTTGCCTAGGCTTCCCAATTTAGGGATTTTTTAAAGTTGTTTTATGCTTTTCCTCAGCTTTTCCAGCTTTTTACCTCTTCCCAACTACTTTCCTCATCATTGGGGGAATTCATATTTTTCCTCAAAAATATAAATTTAAAACTTACTTTCTTTCAAGGATTTTTGAAAGACTGTGGGGAAATATTTGCCTCATCCCTCCTCATGGAATTAGCAAGTGATCTCATAATATCATTTTGGTCAATCTACACCATATTATTTTATTCATTTCCTCATTTAAATATTTAATTACATTCACAAAATAATTATCCTTTGGGGTCCACTCCCCTTAGAATTAGAGTTCAAGTATCTAACTTTGAAATTCAATCACATGAATTGGGGGTGTTACATATTCCCCCTCTGAAAATAAACACTGTCCTCGGTGTTGTTATTCAACTACTAGAGTTCATTTTGCAAATAAAAATGGATATTTTTCCATCATTTCAGCTTCTCTTTCCCAGGTAGCTTCTTCAGCAGTAAAGTGCTTCCACTGCACCTTTACTCTTGCTACTGTTCGGCTTCTCAATTCAATTTCTTCCCGCTCCAATATTTGAAGCGGTTCTGGCAGAAACTCCCCTTCTGGTTCCACCTGTACAACATTCCAATCAACTATGTGAGAATCATCATGCACATATCTTTTTAATAAGGAAACATGAAATACATCATGAACTCTAACATGGGGGGGTAAGGCCAGCTTGTAAGCCACTGGTCCCTCCCTTTCTAATACTTCAAAAGGACCACAATATCTAGGGGCCATTTTTGCACAACCTCCAGCATAAAGGGTGCTCTTTTTGGGTTTAATACACAAATACACATGCTCCCCCACTTTAAATTCTCGGTGCACTCTTTTCTTATCAGCATAGTTCTTCTGGTGATCTTGTGCTGTCTTGATGTTTCTTTGTATCTGTTTGAAAATTCTTTCCATCTCTTGTAAAGCATCTGGTCCCAACATTAGTTTATCTTCTGGCTGACTCCAGCTCAAAGGGGTACGACACTTCCTTCCATACAGTGCCTCAAACGGACTCATTTTGATGGAGGATTGGTAGCTGTTATTATAGGAAAATTCAGCTAAATGCAAGTAATATTCCCACTTTGATGGTCTATCCATCACATACATTCTCAGCATGTCCTCCAAAATTTGATTAGTTCTTTCCGTTTGACCATCGGTCTGAGGGTGGTAAGCAGTACTAAAATTCAATTTAGTGCCCATACCTCCAAATAGCCCTTTCCAAAAGGCGGCTGTAAAATTAGCATCTCGGTCAGAAACAATCACCTTTGGCACCCCATGGAGCCTTACTACCTCCTTCAGAAACACATTCGCTACTTGAGCTGTCCCAAAGGTAGATTTCACTGGTATAAAATGTGCAGCTTTTGTTAAAGTGTCTACTACTACCATTACTGAATCATGTTGATGTTTGGTTTTGGGTAATCCTGTTATGAAATCCATGGAAACTGTGTCCCATTTCCATTCTGCAATCGGTAAAGGGTTTAAAAGACCAGCAGGATGCTGATGTTCAACTTTAACTAGTTGACATTCCATGCATCTACTTAAATATTCTGCCACATCTCTCTTCATTCCTGGCCAGAACAACTTCTTTTTCAGGGCTGTTAACATTTTCTGATATCCTGGATGTCCTGCATATGGTTGTTTGTGGTACTCATCCAAAATTTCCCTTTTTAAGGACTCTACATTGGGAATATACAATCTATTTTTATAACAGATCAGCCCTTTTTGGTTTTGAGTGAGATCAGTTTTCTCCTTTTTCTGTAATTTCACCAGAAGTGTTTCATAATTTGGGTCTTGGTTTGCTGCCTTATTCACCAAATCTTCTACATCGATCTGAGCACTACTTCCAATGCTATTGATATTCTGACAAGCATTTCTGCTCAATGCATCAGCAACTTTATTTTCTTTCCCTCTAATATGTTTTATATCCATATCAAATTCACTTAAAAAAGACAGCCATCTGGCTTGTCTGGCATTCAAATCAGTTTGGGAAAAGAAATATTTGAGACTAATATGATCAGTCATCAATGTAATTTTTTTTCCAAGAAGATAGTGCCGCCACATTTTCAAAGCATGGATAACAGCTGCTAATTCTAAATCATAGGCACTATAATTCTGTTCATGTATCTTCAGTTTCCTAGATTCATAGGCAATAACTGAATTTTCCTGCAAAAGAACTCCTCCCAATCCCTCTCTACAGGCATCCGTACATACCACAAATTCTTTGTCAGGATCTGCAATCTTCAGTATAGGGGCTGTAGTAAGTTTTAGTTTTAATTGGTCAAAACTATTTTGGCATTTTTCAGTCCATTCAAATTTGACACCTTTCCTTTGTAATGACGTGATGGGATGTGCTATGGTAGAAAACCTCTCTACAAATCTGCGATAATAGCCTGCAATCCCCATGAATGATCTCACTGCTAAAACATCAGTTGGTACAGGCCATTCTTTTATAGCCTTTATCTTTTCAGGGTCAACAACAAGGCCTTGTTCAGAAATAATATGACCCAAATATTGGATCTTATCTTTATAAAACTCACATTTGCTAAACTTGGCATATAGCTGATTTTCCTTTAGAGTTTGCAATACTATCCTCAAGTGTTCTTTATGTTCCTCCTCACTTTTTGAATATACTAAGATATCATCTATGAACACAAGGACAAATTTATCCAAGTACTTGTTTAACACACTGTTCATTAGGCACATAAATGTGGCAGGGGCATTTGTCAAACCAAAACGTAGGACTACAAATTCGTAGTGACCATACCTGGTTCGAAAGGTTGTTTTGCTGATGTCTTCTCCCTTAATTCTAAGCTGGTGATAACTAGTCCTTAAATCAATTTTCGAAAATACTAAAGCTCCTCTCACTTGATCAAAAAGATCATCAATTCTAGGCAAAGGGTATCTATTTTTAATGGTCAACTTATTCAGTTGACGATAATAAATGCACATCCTAAAAGTTCCATCTTTCTTTTTCACGAACAACACCGGTGCTCCCCAAGGAGATACACTCGGTCTGATATACCCTTTATCTAACAGTTCTTGCAATTGCATTTTCAGTTCCATCAGTTCAGGAGGACTCATTCGATAAGGCGCTCGGGAGACAGGTGTTGCTCCCGGCACCAGATCGATTGAGAAATCAATCTCTCTTTTGGGGGGAAGATGAGGGATTTCCTTTGGAAAGACTTCCTTAAATTCTCTTATTACTGGTACAGCATCCAGTAATTCCTCCTCAGTTTTCTGTTCTGTTTCTTCCACATGCACTGCATAAACTTGGTATCCTTTTCTAGCTGTTCTTTTTAATTGCAATGCTGAAATTTGTCTTATAGAAATAGGTTTTTGTTTCCCTTTGAGAATAAAAGGTTTCCCTTCCTCATCTACACAATGCAAAGTTTTATCCCAGCAGTTCATCAAGGCTTTCTTCTTTTCCAGCCAGTCCATTCCTATCAGTAGATCATAAGACCCTAAGGGCAGAATGTTCAAGTTTACTTCTGTTTGAAACTCATTTAATTTGATTTCTGTTCTGGGCAGTTTATGTGTTACCTTTCTCTTAGTTCCAGTGGCGAGCTGTACCAACCATGACTGTTGAAATTTTTCAGTTTTTAAGTTACATTTTTCTACAATTTTTGGACTAATGTAACTCAAAGAAGCACCCGGATCAATCAGAACAGTAACAGATAGGTCAGAAATCTTACCCTCCATTTCCACCATGGTTGCTTGATGTTCTGCTTGCCAATTTTCCAAGGCTGCACTGATAGTTGGTATATTTCTGGCTATATCATTTACTGTTGTCGCTCCTCGATCTCTCATGATCATATGAATGTTTTGATGAGGACAATCCCTCAAAATATGGGGTTCTCCACAGCCCCAACATTTCAGGGGTTCTCTCATTTTGACTGTCCCTTCCTTTTTACTGTCTCCATCTATTTGTTTGGAAGCTACTTGGGACTGAGCAGTTTGACTTTCTTTGGGTTTATTAAACTTTTTCCGCTGATGATCTCTGCCAAAATTTTTCAAATAGGTTGGTTTCTATTTCCTCCCTTTGAACTCATTCTTATTTACCCAGCTTTTCCCTTGTTCAGTTTTTCCTTTGAACTGTTGGTAGCATAATCTGGCTTTTCTAACAGCTTCGTCCATTTTTTTTGGGTTGTCAAACTCGATTTTCTCTTTGTATACAGCAGGCAAAAAATTCAGAAATCTTTGAACTTTTGCCTTTTCTTCCCTTATGTAGGGTACATATCTCAACAGATTTTTAAACTTAGTAACAAAATCATCAATAGTGAGCTGTCCTAGTCTAAGTTCATGAAATTCTTTGGCTTTATCATCATAGTAACGTTCATTTAGGTAGCAGTTCTTGAACTTAACCTGGAAATCTTCCCAGGTGACTGTCTTTTCATCAATGGCATGCACCATTTTTGTCTCCTCCCACCACAAGGTAGCCTTACCTTGTAGCTGGTAAATAGCTAATCTTGCCTTCAGATTTCTTTCATATTCATAGACCTGGAAATACTTAATCATATTCAGCAACCAGGCTTCAGCATCTTCCTCCTTCTCCCCATCATAGGAGGGAGGTTTAATCTTTCAGAATTCCCCCTGTAATTCCTTTTTCTGTTTATTATGATGCCTAACAGCATCTTCCTCATCAGAATCATCAGTTTTCCTCTTCTCGGAACCTTCGCCTTCTTGGCTGTTCCGAGAAGTTAATTCTCTGATAAGCTTTTCCTGCTCCTCACTGGCTAATGACAATCTGTCATTCTGGCTTTTTATCTCAGCCAACTCTTGTTGCAATTCCCGCAACATAGCCATCATGGGTGCATTTGGATCTGGTGCCTCATCCTCATCACGCAGATCAACATAGATTTCATCACCTTCTGCCATCTCAGCACCATTGTACACTACACAATACAGATCAGTGAAAATAAAATTTAAAATTTTTTCTACAGAAATACATTTATACAGTGAACACACAGCAACAGTGAGCACAATGTCACTAGCCCAGTTTTATAACTTGGGCTCTGATACCATTTGTCACACCTCCCATTTTACTTCTACAACCAAAATTTTTTTTCTTTTTGTTTGTTGATAGCTTTTCAAGTTTAAGGCTAATAAGGCACTCTGTTATTACGTTGTAGGTTTACACAACTTTTATTTTCAATTGCTACTCATATACCAACTCTATCTCACCACATTAAAATTTATTTGATTTGTAGTAATTATAATTACATTAGACATAACGTAATGATTTTATTCTATCACCGCCACTTCCATATTCCATCTTCGTTGTATATCATAAACCTTCGAACCTTCAATTGATTCATATCAAGGGGGGGTTCGATTGGGTTCTACATGAATCCCATGTTATTATAATTCCACGGAACTGTGGAAATCCATTCGGTCGTTTGCATTTACCCTTCGTTGATAACATATAACCTTAGCGGGATTTGATTTACCCCGTCGATAATTATGCGAGTCTGGCATTCGGTCCTTCATTCTCATTTCCGTCTCGTCAACATTTATATGAATTTGGGTGTATTTAATTGGACCTCCACGTAATTATCAATTTATAATTCTGTTCAATGAAATTGGGAATGGCGAGGTCCATCTGTCTTCCACGCTGAGCTTTCATAAGGTCGTTAATCTCGTCGTAAGGGTTATATTTCGTTTTGTTCCATTTGAGATCACGTGGTTTTGGTTCCACGTAATACTGGATTTATTCCCCCAGCTTACTTTGTTCCCAAAGCAAGTTTCCACGGCATGACCAGATCGATATTCATTTATTTCACTGCTTGTCATATTAAATTTTGAACAGAGAGTGTACAGGACCGATTAACTCCTCGATCCATGGCTTCACCCTAAGGATCTCGCCAGGTGGACGAATCGGATGTATCTGGCTATTAGGGTTTTGTTGTTTGATTCAGGGAACATTGTTATAAATCGAGCTTGGTACTTGCTCGGCGGTTCTTTTACCTCCCTCTTCGTTTGGTTTATCTCTTGACAGTGAGTGACAACGCCATGGACGTTGTGCGCGATTCGTTTAAGGCTTCGCCTTATTCCTGTGCGTTAATTTGCTCTGTCGGTAAGATCTTTTGTTAGAGTTTTGTAAAATTTTGCTCTATATTATTACCATTTCATAGGCTTCCCATCTCTGGTTGAGACTTTCGCGCATTTCTTCGTGCCAGTGCTAAGATTTTGGATCATCGTTTCCTATCGTCTGGTCTAGATTGTGATATGTATAACGAGTTGCCATATTCGTTTTGCATAGAATGTGTTTTCTTCTCTCCAGGGATTCGAATGGCTTCGTTTTCTGCCCTATCCTTCGTGATTCCTGGTGCGTATTCTCAGAAGTGAGAATGAATGCATGCTAACATGGCTTTGTAGCCCAACCCTCTTCTCAACTGAAGGTGGTTACGAGGGTATTAATTTGGCGCCATAAGGATTCTATGCTCCTCGGCACTCTGGTTAGTAATTTTGTTGTTTGACCAAGCTTAGGACGCAATTGTTATTTGTTCGTTCTCTGGAGGTTTATCGTTGTTATTTGATTCTTGAATGCAAACCTCTATTCATGAAAATTCCATGTTTATATGTAGCAGGTTAATAATGGAATAGGGGTTTCTCCCTTACCAGGTACGACGCCCTTCTCAGTCATTATTTTTACTTGGTTCATGTTACTCTTACTCTCCATGTTCGTCGTCTTATTTATATTGGGGTTTTACCTCTGCAAGGTAAATTCGACTTGCGTCGTGTTCTTCTTCGCAACTACAGAGATACGTGACTCTCTTAGACATTAACATTTGTTTCCTCGTGCTACTTGCAGGTCGGTATTCACCGCACTCTTCCATAAGAAATCAGTTCTTCTCTCCTAGTTTTATATAGTTTATATTTCGACATTTAAAAATTGTAATGATACAATTTCAATTATTTTGAAAACTATAATTAAATCCCAACTCTGAATATTTATTGACCTATGTTCATGGGATATTATAAGGTTGTTCTCGGATTTGTTCTATATATCCATATATACCTCTGTCATCACTGGGTTTTTATAATACCCATTTTTTATTCCGGTTATTGTTATTATTAGTATTATGTTCCAGCAGTACTCTCTCCTTGCTCATGTTGACTTGGCTGTAACTTAATACGTAACTTTTGGCATTGTAAATTTTATATATATAGCTATATACACATATTCAGCATTCTGTGTAGTTTATTGCCTTCAAGCTCTCAGGCCATATAATTGTTAAACTATATTCATAAATGTGTTGATATTTGAATGAATAATATACTGTCATATAGAGTTTCCTATTCCAGGAGAACATAGATTCTGTGGTAGTAAATTTGTTAGATATCTGAATGTATTCAATGATTTTATTTTTCTGGCATACATTCTCAATTTCTTTCACCAGTTTATTAAGCTGACCCTAAAGTCCAAATTCACAGTTTCCTTTTTCTGGGTAATTTAAATAACCAGAGTGATATGATTATCTATAACAGCATGGCACAGTAGTTCTATGCAAATAATTGAGGAAGTAATTTGTTATGAATTTGCACAGAATATGTATCCAAAATATCTACAGGGATGAATGCATCTGTATTTATATTTTTATGTTTAGCATACATTTGGATTTATAATATACTATCTTACCCCCTTGACTTGGGTTATCATGATAGACTAGGATACATATATTTGAATATGCCAGGTTGTGGTGAATATGCATGTTGGATAGTTACTTAACTTTCTTTTGTATTTCAATTCTATACTCTAATGTTAGGATGGTTCCATAAGATATTTGTTTATGATCAGTATTTTGCAAATGATTAGTTGCTTCCTTCTGCTATAGTATGTGCTGCTTACATGCAACTTTCTTGACCATTGAATTTCTGATTACCTATGAATGGTGTGCTGACCCCGGGGTCAGTTTATAAAATCTCTCCTTCCATTCCTTCATGCACAATGTAAGTTGCAATTCAATTCCTACTATTTTCCAATATAATCTAGGAAATTCAAATTCTCTCTCTCATGTATGTATAAATTAGAATCATTCTAAGAAACAGAAGCAGATTAAAACTAATTCATAAATTTTTCCTGTGAAGAGATAGGTATCCTCAGATTTAAACCATCACTGGTTTAGAGACTTTGTTGGATTCTACTTCACAGATTTAAATTCTAAAACCAAAAAGAGTTTCAAGGGTAAATTCCTTATGATCAATTCTGTTAAATGTAGAATTTATATTCTAATATACAGTCAATTTTTTTATATGTAGCCAATTCATACTATATGAAGTAGAACAATCAATAAATTTAGAGACATACCACTCATGCAATTGACCAACCTCCCAACCTTACAGTCCTTCTGTCTCCCAGAACTCACCCCCGAGCTGAGATCATCTCCTTGAAACAGATCAACCTCTAATCTGTACAAGAGCAGCTTATTTAAGCTATTGTTCCCCAAAGCATGTTTCTAATTCTGCGTCCAGAATCTCAGGATGCTTTTCTTCCTGTTTGCCTAGGCTTCCCATTTTAGGGATTCTTTAAAGCTGTTTTATGCTTTTCCTCAGCTTTTCCAACTTTTTTTTACCTCTTCCCAACTACTTTCGTGATCATTGGGGAAATTCAGATTTTTCCTCAAAAATCTAAATTTAAAAATAAATTTCTTTCAAAGATTTTTGAAAGATTGTGGGGAAATATTTGCCTCTTCCATCCTCATGGATTTAGCAAGTGATCTCAAAATCTCATTTTGGTCAATCTGCACCACATCATTTTATTCATTTCCTCAATTAAATATTTAATTACATTCACAAAATATTTATCCTTTGGGGTGCACTGCCCTTATGATTAAAGTTCAAATGTCTAACTTTGAAATTCAAACACATGAATTGGGGGTGTTACAAAAATATTAACCTTGAAACTGTACCACATCATAAACCATACCCTTTGGGTTGCATAGTAAAGAATTCTAGTTTACAGGTTACAAGGAAATGCATATTTCTATTTTCTATTACCGAAAACTTTGTTGATGAAGTCGAGTTAGATGTGGTTCCACTTGGCATTTCTGGTATATCTTGGGAATTCCATATTTGTATGACAGGAAAGCAGTGTTTTATCACCATGAGAAAAAATATCATTTTCTTAAGGATGGGGTGGATTATACTGTGAAATCTCATAGCAAAAAACTAAATATTTCTTTAGTTAATGCAGGGCAAATGAAAAGGCTAGTTAATGCAAGTAAAAATTGTGTGCTTCTCATGATCAAGAAAAAGGACGATGTTGACTATGAATATTTTGAAGGATGTGATGAAAAATTAAAATCTTATTTGTTTGATGTGGTAAGTCAGCATGGTGATATTTTTCAAGAACCAAATGGGTTACTTTCCAAGAGGGAAATTCAGCATGAGATTCAACTGCAACAAGATGTTCCACTTCCAAACATTACTATGTATTTCATGTAAAATATGGAGAGTTTGGAAATCAAGAAGAAAATATAAGAATTTATGAACAAAGGTATCATACGCCCATCTACTTCTCCATGTGTAAACTTATATGTATCATGTTTTTTATATGTAATAAGTAAGCCTAGTAATAAGAAACTTGGATTGTACACTACACTTTTGATTCCTTCACATCCTTGGGAGAGTATCTCAATGGATTTTGTAGGTGCTTTTCCAATGTCAACGAGAGGTCATGATTACTTGTATGTTGTGGTAGATAGGTTCAACAAAATGTGTCTTTTGATGCCATGTAATAAAAAAATTACATTTTAACAAACCACTCATCTATTCTTTCAAAATGTATGGGTTCATTTTTGTCTTCCTACTTCTATTGTAAGTGATCGAGATTCGTGATTTGTTGGGAATTTTTTGTCAAAATTATGGGACATGATGCACGCAAAGTTGAAGAAGAGTAAGAAAATTCATCCGCAAATAGATGGTCAAACTGAGGTGGTAAATAGGACAGCCATTCATATTCTTAGAGGTTATTGAAACAAACATATGAAGTTGTGGGATGAACAGTTGCATTACATTCAACATGCATACAGTAGGGCAACAAATTCTTCGACAAACACATTGCCATTTGAGGCATGTTTTGGGTACTTACCAAGATTGCCTTTGGACTTCATATTTGAGAAATATGTCGCTATATATGGTCATAGTGACATAGATAAGGCAAGGAATTTCATTGAGAAAATTCAATTGGTACATCACACAGTGCAAGAACAACTTGAAAAGAGTGAAAGAAGCTACAAGGCAAGGCATGATAAATACCATGTTGATCACAAATTCCAGGTTCGAGATGAAGTTCGATTATATCTTAGTAGATAAAGATTGCAAGGGTAAGGTAAAAATCTCAATCCAATCTGTTATGGTCCATTTAAAATTCTGGAAAACATTGGTACTAATGTATTTAAGCTAGATTTGCATCCTTATATGCAAATATCTTCTATCGTTAATGTTGATAATTTGAGATTGTGTGAGACTCCTTTGATTCATGATCAAGCAGAGCATGTTCAGCTACCATTAATAGATGATTTCTCGCCATAATATCTTGATGAACTTTAGCAAGATCTCATACTTGACAGAAGAATTAGAACATCAAGGAGGGAATGTTGAATACCTCAGAGTGGGAATCAAGGGAAAAAATAATTCCAAGGAAAAATGGATGGAAAATCAAAGGGTGAGGGAGTTGTACCCTTGCCTCCTGAAAAATTGATAGTATTGTTCGGGGTCTAAAAGGCTTCTAGTGGGGAGGAATGATCAGACACTCAGTATTTAGCTAAAAAATTAAAGTTCTTAGAAATACTCCAAACTAGAAGAACTAGATAGAGCTTGTCACTAGCATTCCAACACAACTCGTTACATCTAAATCCGACTTTGTATGAGTCAGTTATGGTTTTTTGTTTGTTTTCTCAAACATGTAAAAATTGTGTAGAATAGTGACAAACAAATGACTCGGAAATCGAGTAAGCACCTCAGGAATCTTCAGGGAATATTCTCTTGTTTTCAGCCAATGACACTATGACAAGTGTTATAGTCATATTCGCCAATCTTTCTTGGGAATTTGAAAATTTTCCTCTTGATCCTAAAGTTGCAATTTTTATATATGGTGGATTACTAATTTTTATGGGTGAAATTTGGGCCAATGAACAAGGGCCACATGGCATAGTTGGTGGCTGCCACGTGTCATCCCCCATGGCAAGGTTGGATGGCATATTTATTTATTACAAGGTTGAGTTTGAATGTTATAATGGGCACATATTTATTTTAACGAAGGTCGAAATTGAAGGGTCAAATCAAAGGTTATGGGCGCATATATATTTCGCAAACATTATTATATCCAAAGTCCAATAGAAGGAGCATAAATATTATTTTATCCAAAGTCTATTGCTATTGTTCTATACACCAAAATTTTATGATTGAGGAGGGGTGGAAGTCAGGGTCGACCTTGCGACCTCCCCTATGCTAGTGCACACACCAATCGCCAAATGGCATCACATGTTCCTTGTTAACATAAGGCGACTGCTTATGCTTAGAATATATTATCTCCACATTTGGGGGTCCAGAGGGGGCCAACCCCATGGTCCAACCCCCTCCCACATGTCCAAGCACCATGACCGATGATTAAAATGTTCACCGACGGAAATAAATCAACGAATTAAAAACTTGTTTAATGCGCTCTAATCTGGGTTTATCACCATAGCCCACGATTAGCATTAACATTGCTTCAATGCTAAATGTGCCTTTAATAACACCATTAACTCAAAATTATCCACTACTAATGCATATTTTATCTTAGCAGAGGATTTGGTGGAGCCTTAAAATGCGGCGGAAGCTCCACTTTTACTGGATTTAACTGGCGAACTTCCAGTTCTAGTGGAGAAAATGTAGGAAAATTGGTTTTTCCATAACTAAGCCAATTTTCAACCAATTTTAGCTCAGGAAGGGTCATTATTGGTATATTTTGATGTTTTGGAGCCATTGGAATAGGTTGCAGAGGCAACAGGAAGGTTTAAACAACAATTTTGTAAAATTTAAGCTAATACAAATGCCTAAGCTATGAAGCTTGACCA
Organism: Pinus albicaulis; assembly: GCA_034641835.2. NCBI lineage: Eukaryota > Viridiplantae > Streptophyta > Pinopsida > Pinales > Pinaceae > Pinus > Pinus albicaulis. Next base: position 610,259,699 of record CM076580.1, read on the forward strand.
AGGAGATGTAGCCCAAAAGGGGTGAACTCTCTCATAAAAACCATGTGTATTTGATTCTGTTGTTTGTGTTTGTTTTTTTTTATATATGTTTATGTTCAGAATTTAGTTTCCATGCTTTTATGTTCATGAAATTCACTTAATCTCATTGAGTTTATTAAATTTTCAATCATAAACACATGTATAAACCCTTGTATAAGAAGTAAACCAAAGAACTTTCATGCTAAATCTAAAATTGATATTACCACAACAATAACTAAAAATCAATTTCAGATCAAAATTCACCAAATTCATCAGCCAAAGGAATTTTTGAAGAACAAGAACAGTAGTTGAGCAGTTGAGTTCAATAAAATGTATTGTAGATTATTGCAAGTGGAAAGGTATAGTAGTATGTGACCAATTATGGCTAGCATCGAAGTCACGATGGCCAAGAATTTCAAGCTCATCAACTTCAATGTTGTATCCTGGGTGGAGTTGAGCAATGATTTTACATTCATCAGTGTTAATGGACATAGGAGGGGAAACTAAAGGAGTGAATGGATATTTGGGGCCTGTGTATTTTAGGGTTTCAGGTTCTCGATGAACATGCGAAGGTGTATATGTCCCATTTTTTTGTTCCCAGTGTGTAATTATATCTTCATTAGTGGAACCAATGTGTATAGGGAGCGTACAAAAAGGAAATGTCATGTCTCTATTACTAATTTTTTTTTTCTCACTCCCGTAAGGATAATGATATCAAACTTTTTACATTAAATTTCTATGTTATAATTCCACTTACAGTAAGCTTATCTACCTTTTTAACTAATGTATATAACTCTGCATATACATGAATATTCCACAATTGAATATTCACTTAATTTTGAACTATAATTCTACGACCAGTGTTCACTTTGATGGTTCTCTCCTCTACTTTTCCCATATATATATGTCAGTACACCTAGCAACGATTTGTATCCCCTTCGTTTTTTATGTAATCCAACTTAATCTTTACTTGGTATAAGGTTCATTTTATTTATACTATTCACCCTCATACTTCATTTAATTAGATTTATAACATATAATATGCTTTCCATCCTTGTACATAACAGTTGTAACTTTTACCATACTTAATCGAATGTACACATACATATATGTATGGCCTTGTAATAGTTAAATTAAATGGTAAAAGTTGTTGTCTTTGTAATGTGTTTCATGGTGCTATGATAAATCCACGGTCGTATACACTATCATTGAGGAATGTTTTATTTGTATTATTCATTTTGTGGACTAGACCCATAACGTCTTTCTATTAATGTATGGTTAACACATCGTTGTGTTCGCGTTGTGTTTATATAAATATACCATTAATCATCCTTGTGAGCATATAATAATTTCTATACTGGTATTAAGGATTTCGATTTTGTATATATATAGGCATTATGAAAATCGATCCATGTATCCATATGGTGTTTCGTTCCACTCTTAATGACTTAACTTTAAGTACTCTATACGATCATGGCTTCCTTCATGACAGACTTTTAAATGCAACCGTTTTTTTTTTTTTGTCCAACAATATTTGTGATATTGTATTAATTTGATGTATTGTGGTTTTTGGTTAAACCACCAGGATTGATGTGTTTTTACGCCTTGAAATCTGAATTTTATATGAATTTTTATGTCACTTGTACTGTGGCATTCTAGGTTCATTTATGTGACAAGAGGAAAACGATTTAAGTGATGATATTTTATTGTTATGCCGTCACTCTCCCATGTGATCATGTCCTGTATAATAAATTCGTAATCTGTTCCGTGTGATTCATATGGTTGGAATTTGTATTGTTGTTTAACACGCTAACCACACCAAAGGTCGTAGCCTCGATCCACACCTATACTTCCAGATCCTTACACGTGGACAGTGGGATCTATGCACTGGTTAGGGTTTCGGTTTACCATAAAAGTCTCACGCCTTCGTTCTATTCCTCTTTCCAGTTCATTGGTTCTATCGTTTGTCCACAGAACTCAGCCTTTATACGAATGCGTTTTTGTCTCAGGTATGAAATCTATCCTTTGAATTGTGAACACTTTCCGTTATTTTATTCAATTTCAGACTAGGATGGCTCTGCCATCTCTCTGCATCAAACGTTCTATTATAAATTTCCTCCCAACAATTCTAATATATTTACTATTTCGTTCTGGTGTTACATTGCAGAAATAGAAATTTTTTTTTCTTTGTTTTGTATGTTTTCTCATGGAAATCTCTTCCTATATTACTCTATTCGGTGCTTACATGGTTGATGGTTTCTTCCTTGGCAATTTGGGCATCTTTGATGAACATTCCACATGGAAGTTGATCCTTTGAAGGCAATTTCCTAAGCTTGAGCTCAACACCAGTGAGAAATTTCGACAGAGTTACCTTGGCTCTACTTGAATTTATCTTTAGAAAGAAATTTCTCAAGTGATTTGGCTTCGAATGGAATTCTTATTCGTAGTTTTACTTTTATGGTCAAATTACAATAATCATTCTTGGTTTCTAACTCATCGTTTCCTCACCCAGAGCGTTTAATTCTTAAGCTATGGTTAATGGGGTATGTATACTCTCATTCAATTTCCTTAGCCTATGTTAGAATTTTTTTCTTTTCTTTTATATACTGGTCGCTGCCTTTACCAATGCTTATTTGTCTCGGTTTGTATCGCAGGTAATTTCCTCCTTTGTGGTGACTTTGTTTTCTTGTTGAAAACTCTTGTAATCTTTTACAGGGAACCATTGACAACGATAATGCTCTCATTTTTTATAGGTCGGTAGAGCGACTCTATCTAATTTCTTATGTGAAAAAATGTGTCCCGAGAGTTTATCATAAATTGCTAGAGAGGAATATCCTAAGAATTTTGTCGGAAAAGTTTACATAGTTTAATTTGTAATATATTTAACAAGAATTTGGAGATTCGTTAACATGAATCTCGGCACCAGGGCTATTTACTGACATTCTTCAGTGGTTCATTTGCTACTATTGGTTATCTCTAAAGTCTGCCAAACTTATTAGGATTTTTTTTAATACAATTATTCAGAAATATTTTTAATCATTTTTAATGTTCGGAATAATTATTTTTCTAATATCCTCCTGTAATGATTTTATGAATATAATCAGTTGATTTTTTAATTTAATTATATTCATTTTATATTTACAGGATGAAATTAATTTTACTACTTAGTCAATAGATTTAAATCATGCCTTCTTTTATATATCAGAAATTGATTTAGAGAAATTGGTTCACTTTTGGTTCTCTGTTAGCTGTTTGAATGAATTGTTGTTTACTGTAACCAGTAATGACCTCATAATGGGGTTTAGTCTAACAATTAAATTTCTATAATGGCTATTTGGTAAATCTGTGGGTGTGTTTCCTTTTTCACCATATAGAATAACCTTTCATTTTTCTATTTACTCTGATAAGTAAAATACTTTTTTTCTACGGATAAGAGAACTCCATAATGATTTTATACCATTAATATGTCTGTATTTTTTCTTACAACTCTCAGCTAATTTATTCTAAGTAGAATGTATATTTTCCATGGCCAGCATACCGTATGATGCATTAGTATAAATTTAGTATTGCTATGTTTATTCAATAAAACAATACTCTTTTCAGGTTTAAATTACAGTATAATTGAACCAAATCTTTTCTTGAGTCTGCACTAAATTTATATTTGCATGTATATACATATGCAATGTATAAAATTATCATAGAAAATAGATATTAATACAGGAATCTAGATCTTTCTGTTCATATAACTATTTCTTATAGAAGCAGATTAAAGTTACACTTTAATTATTCTAGGGAATCATTTTTACTATCTCCAGATTTAAGCCACCCAATGGTTTAGAGATTCTGGCTAATAGTGTTCCCTAGGATTTATTCCTACTACCATACAGAAATTTAGAAGATTTATTTCTTCTATTTATTTTTGTTAAATGTAAGGAATAATATAGCACAACAACTAAATTCAACATAACAGCTACTTCATTTATCAATCTTGACTAACAACATCTCATTTAATCATTCATAAAATCTATGTGCATACCACTTCTGCGAAGACCAGACCTCCCAACCTTAGAGTTCTTTTATCTAGAGAACTCACCCCCAAGCTAAGATCCTCTCCCAAAATAGACCAACCTCAATCTATTCTGGAATATCTTATTTAAGTTTATGCTCTTCCCAAAGCCTGTTTCTAATTCTGCGTCCAGAATTACAGGATGCTTTTATTCCTGTTTGCCTAGGCTACCCTTATTTAGGGACTTTAAAGATGCTTTCTGCTTTTCCATATTTTTACCTCTTCCCGGCTACTCTCCACATCATTGTGGAAATTTAGATTTTTCCTCAAAAATCTAAATTAGAAATAATTTCTTTCAAGGCTTTTTGAAATATTTTTGGGGAAAGTCTTAGCCTCTTTCCATACCTCATGGATTAGGCAAGTGATCTCAAAAGTATCATTTGGTCAATATGCAGAGAAATATTTTATTTATTTTTCATAATTAAAAGATTTATTACATCCACACAATAATTATCCATTGGGGTCCACTCCCCTTTGGACTGAAGTTCAAATGTCTAATTTGAAAACATAAAACTAGGGGTGTCACATGAAAATATAGAAGTAGTTCACTCCAACCGAAAAAAACATAAGAAGAATCACTAGGAGAAGGAATGGTTGTGTATCATGGGGAGACATGAATAATGAATGGGGGGGAACACATGTTTCCATTAGTTTTTCCTTCGATGAGTGGAAAATGACCAAGACTTTGCAACTTCAGGTAGAGTTAATGATTCTAATGAAACATGTATATTCATGTATGCAAGAATGAATTTTGGTGTTGATAGGGAGTTTTCAGAATCAAGGGAAACACGTATAAATTTTTTTTTCTTGAAATTCAAAGTAATGAATGTGAGACTACATATTGAAAATGGTAGTGTTTTTATAATACGGCATATTTCTTGTGCTCCAATATATTTGTCTACAATAGTTCTTTTTAGGAATTTTCGGAAAACATTAATGATAGATGATTCTAGAGGCACAACTTGTGAGAGAGTTTGTAAGAGGCATGATAACTTTTGATGATAGATTTCTGATCTTGTTTATGATTTTGTTGGATATTTTGAAATGTACTTTAAAAAATTATGTCGTGATAGAAAAGGTTGGAAATCAGCATTTTCTCTCCAAATCGAGAGTAAATCGGCAATGTGAATATTCAATCTATCATCATTGTCAGCGGGGATGTAAATTTTCTACCCTTTTTTGTAATGAAAATTTAATATGTTGAGTGTAATTCCCATGGTACTCCATATTGGCATCTCAAGATGCTATTATTTTTATGAAGGCACAAACATTCATGACACTTTGTGTGTCATTCAACACAATTGACATCCTCCTTGTAATATTTATATGGATATGAGATGAAGACCAATTTTTTTTCAAGAATAATTGGATCATGGATTTTTGATTAATGATGCATAGGATCTTGCGATGCTAGATATGACACCGATTCGAAGTGGTTACAAACCGATCGAAATAACTCTTAGCATAACTGACTTTTATTTCATTGTTCCAATCAACAATGTCCATTTTTTGTGCATCTTGTAGCCAAATGACGCCATGTATGTGTGTGGATACTCTATGTAGATATTCATATATGGAAAGGAATAAAAAAACAAACGTTCTAAAATAAGGATATTAACAACATAAAAAATAATGGAGGAGAAAATAGTTACATGAAAACCTGCACGAATAATCAACTATGTGGAATCCCTTTTGTAGAACCTCTTCAAGAAAAAATGTAAACATCCAATGCAAATATTATGTTGTAACATGTGGGTTATTATTACACTTTTAATTATCCATTGGTATATATTTCTCAAATTTGAGGGAACACTGTGAGGCATGAGCATGTGTAAGTCAAGCCACTTGGTATCAATTGCACTAAGGGTGAAGAAAAATGTTATGAAACTACCTCCAAAAATAGAAGAAAAGAGAGATCAACGCCTTAGAAATAGCCACTTTGAGGGAGAAACCTCCAATACATTACATAAAGGAACAATTCTTTGATGATACAAATGACAACACCTCCACTCTACATATAGGAGTCCATGGGGCCACAATGTAATCCTAGCCGACCTAACAATAATAATGTAAGGGTAAAATAATAACAATATGGGGGTTACAGGGGTACAACAATAAAAATAAGGGGGTTACACTAACAACAATAAGGGACTATAATAGTAATATAAGGACCTGACATGCTCCTCTCCTTCAAAAAAGTGTTGTCCTCAATGCTTGAGTAGCTCTGGGGGCTTCTATATAAAATTCTCATCCTCCCATGTAGAATATTCAGTGGGTAAGTTCTTCCATTTGATGGATACTCTGAAATTGATCGATTTCGTAGCTTTTGAGTTCTTGTTTCCGTGATTGCTTCAGGTTCCAATATGTTTTTTCCTTCCTCATCAAGTTCTGGAAATATTGTTTGAACTGGAATTTTTTCCCCTATAACCTTTTTTAAGCATGAAACATGGAAAACTAGATGCACTTGTGAAGAAGCAGGAAGCTCCAATTTGTATGCCATAGTACCAGTATTTTTCAACACCTTCTAAGGACGATAGTACTTTGGCGATAATTTACTATCCTGCTTAGCTTGCTTGAGGGAAATTTGTTTGTATGGTTGTAGCCATAAAAATATCCAGTCTCCCACATCAAAACTTCTCTCACTGCGATGTTGATCTGCCTGTTGTTTCATTCGATTTTGTGCCAAATTTAAGTTATCCTTTAAGAGTTGGAGAACTTCTTGTTGATTCTTGATGTGATCCTCCATTGCTTGAATCCTAGAATTTCCCCTTAAAGAATATGTGATGGACGGTGGATGATATCCATAAAGTGCCATAAATGGGGTCATTTTTGTTGCAGTATGGAAGGAAGTGTTATACCACCATTCAGCGAGAGGTAACCACTTGACCCATTTTGCTTTCTTATCAAATACAAAAAAAGGAAGATATCATTCCAAAAATTTACTCACTATCTTTGTTTGACCATCAGATTGAGGATAATAATATGAGCTATGAGCTATTTGAGTACCCAAACAAGAAAATAATTTCGTCCAAAAATTTCTTGTAAAAATTGGATCTATGTCACTTACAATAATCTTCGAGTTTCCATGTAGCTTTTGAATTGTTTCCATAAATTCAATAGCAATTGTACTTGCTTTAAATGGATGAGATAATGCACAAAAGTGTGCATACTTGGTAAGTCTATCAACTACCACCATGATGACACTCCTTCCTTCAGACTTAGGTAAAAATATGATAAAATCCATTGAAATATCCTCCCTATGTTGACTTGGAATGGATAAAGGTTGTAAAAGACCCGAGATCTTAATTGTCTCAACTTTATTTTGCTGGCAAACCAAACATTCTGCCACAAAATTTTGAATATTAGATTTAGGGCCATCCCAAAAAAATTCTATCTTCACCTTGTGGTAAGTTTTTAAAAATCTCGAGTGTCCTCCTAAAGGAGAAGTGTGCAATTCCAAAAGAATATTTTGTTCTAGTTGGGAATTCTTGAAAATATATAAGTGATAATTGTGCCATAAGGAATCATTTTTCCAAATAAATGTATCATATGTACTAGGATATTGCTGCAAATTTTGAATGAGTATCCAAACTTCTTCGTCCTTCTTCCATTCATCCCTTGCTTCAGTTATCCTATCTTGTTGGATAATATAAATGGCACAAAGCAATGGTTCCACCTCTTCATCCTTTCTTGAGAGTGCATCTGCAAAAACATTTAGCTTCCCTTTTTTTGTAGATGATTTCAATTCATAACCCAACATCTTTGTGACCCATTTTTGCTGCTCTTCTGAAGATAGTGTTTGTTCCAAAAAAATTTTAAGACTGTCATGATCAGTTTTTACCTTGAAGTGTCTTCCCATTAGGTAAGGTCTCCATTTCTTTAGTGTATGTAGTATTGGCAACATTTCCTTCTCATAAATAGCCTTTTGTAAATACTTTCCTTTGATTGAACAACTTTCAAAAGCAATGGGTCTTCATTCTTACTTTAAAACAACACCAATTCCATTTCCTGAGGCATCACATTTCACAATAAAGGTTTTTGTGAAGTCTGGCATAGCTAAGACTACTGTTAGGCACATTGCCTCTTTAAGATGTTCAAAGGCCTTAGTTTCTCCAGGAGCCCATGAAAATGCATCTTTCTTCATTAATGATGTTAGAGGTGATGCTATTCTCCCATAATTCTTAAAAAAATTGCGATAATACCTTGTTAACCCAAGAAATCCGTGCAACTGCTTGATGGTTGTGGGGAATTTCCATTCCTTAATGGATTTAATACCTTAACACCCTTGTAAGATACAATATGACCTAGATATTCCACCTCTTGTACTCCAAAGAAACATTTGGATGTTTTTGCATATAATTGTTTCTCCTCCAATAGTTTGAGCACCCTGTCAACATGTTGAACATGATCCTTCCAAGACCTGTTGTAGATTAGTATATCATCAAACAATAGTAGAAAAAATTTTCAAAGGAAGGGTTTGAAAACGGAATTCATCAACCCTTGAAATGTAGAAGGTGCATTGGTAAGGCCAAAAGTCATGACCAAAAATTAATAATGACCCTCATGAGTTCGAAATGCTGTTTTCGGAATATCTTCAATCTTCATTCTAATTTGATGATATCTTGAACGAAGATCCAACTTGGTAAAATAAATTGCTCCATGTAATTCATCCACTAATTCATCAATCACAGGAATGGGAAATTTATATTTAATAGTGAGCTTATTAAGCTCCCTATAATCCAGAAACATGCACCATGATCCATCCTTCTTATGCACCAATACTACTGGACCGGAGAAATAACTTTGACTAGGTTGAATTATAATAGCCTCTAACATTTCTGCAATCATACGTTCAATTTCACTCTTTTGGACACAAGGATATCTGTAAGGCTGGATGTTTGGAGGAACACTTCCTGGAATCAAATTAATAGCATGATCATGATCATGAATAGGTGGGAGTCCTTTGGGAGTATCAAACACCTTGGAATGATTGTCTAAGAATTTTTGGAGATCTGGAGAAATAGATGATTTTGATGTTGGAACTTCTAGTGAGAATAATTGTGTAATTACACCTCGTTTTTCTTTATTCAGAAGCTTTGTCATGACATTAGAGCTTATTATATTTCTTGGCTTCCCTGTGATACCCTGTAATTCGATTTCCTTTCCTTCCGAAAATAATTTCAAGAAAAGTTCTTGAAAATTAAAAGCTACCGTCCCCAAAGATTGTAACCATTGTACTCCTAGTACAACATCAACACCTCCCATTTGGATGGAAAGAATTGGACTACTAAATACATATTCCCCCATGGATAAATTGATATTATGGAATTTTATAGCGCAATTTATAGTTCCTCCATTTCAACCATCACTTGAAATTCTGGTGTTGGGTATAGGAAAAAATTCAATTCCTTGGCTACCTTAAAATGAATAAAATTATGGGTACTACCTGAATCAATCAACACTATTACCTTTTTCTTCTTGATATGTACTTCTATCTTGAGATTTTGAGGAGTGGTATTTCCTGCCAATGCATTACATGATATGGTCAGACTCATTTCTTCTTCTTGTAGGTTTTCTTCCCGGTGTATATCCCCTTCTTTTGAAGTTTCCTGTTCATTTTCGTCCTCGTCTTCACAATCTATGTAAAATAATTTCTTCTTAGCACACTTATGACCTTTAGTGTATTTTCTATCACAACTGTAGCAAAGACCTTTTGCTCTTTTTTCTTCCAATTGTTGTGGTGTCAACCTTGTAGGTTGTGGAAGTCTTGGAGTAGCAACACTTCCATCTTTATAGATGTGAGTGGTAGGCTTCCTTGTTGCCATAATTTTACATTGAATTTTTCTTTCCAACCTGAATGCCTTCTCTAATGAATCCAGTTCCCAAATGTGAACTTCATGTTGGATTTTATCCTTTAAATTCCCTATGAATACATCAATCATGTGTTCCTCTTGAATACCAGTTACCCTTATATTCAAATTTTGGAGGTCCTCAATGTGCTCTGCCATTGAACCCTTTTTTTTTTAGATTTATCAATTGGCTAAAGAAGGTGTTGCTCTTTGTATCCTCATAATGGGCTATCATTTCCTTCGTAAAAATTGACCAGGTGACAATTTTTTTACGGGAGAAAAGCCATTGATACCATACAAATGTATTTTGTTCTAAATGTAAAGTCGCAATGCGTACTTTTTGTGTGTTTTGCACATTATTGAGATCAAAATATTGCTCCATCTGTAGTATGTATGTTATGAGATCCTTGCCATAAAACTTCGTCATATCCATATTTGGAATATGGTGACTCTTTAATACAACATTAGAATTTATGAAATCACGATTAAAGTTTATTTTGTTCTCATCATGAGTTTCCTCTACTATATTTTCGCCATTAGGAATCATTTCTTGTATCAACTTTGATAAACCTTCCATCAAACCTTCTATTTTTTCTTCCATACCATCCATTTTTCTTCCATACCATTCTTCAAACCATCCATCATAGCTTCCACGCTTTTCTTCAAACCATCCATCTTAGCTTCCATGATTTTTTTCAAAACATCCATGTCATTTTTTTCTTCTCTTTTCAAGAACGAATTTTGGTGCACTTGCTTTTGTAATTTTGATAGATCATGTTGTAATTGTTCATTTTCATGAGTCATAGTAGAGTAATATGAGGGATTAATGGGTGTTGAATTATTTTTAGGAATCATTTTAGAACCAGATACTTATATTTATGCTCAATAGGCCTATGGAATCACTTAAAACTTATTTTTCAAACAAGACTTATGAAATTTGAAAAAAAATACAAACATTTTTCTTCATTTTGAGCAGCTCAATATTGAAATTGAATTATCTATGTTATTTTAGATCTTCGATATCAGAAATTAAGCCCTAAAATAGCCCTCTTAATCTTATTTCGAATGCCACAGGTCTGACTTGATTTGGATTCTTGAAGACAAAGGTATGCCCAATCTTCTATGATGACCTAATTATGAACTGGTTCAATAGAGAAAAATTGTATGACTTTCCACGTGTCATTGTTTCCTTCTTCAACTCTAAAATTGATATATAAAAAAATAAATTTCGTGTACTTATGGTCACTTTTTACAGAATCCAAATCTGATTCTCAAAGAGAGAGTTATGATGTTTTTCCCACGGTCACCTCTTTGAGATGAAATTTGGGAGCCTGAAACAATCCTAATTTCCACAGATCATATCTCCCACACTATTGCGAACCAAGATCTAAATTTTTTACAAGAGGTTCCTCAGGCTCTTAGCTTTTCTTTGTGAAAATTTCAGCATCTGAAACCTAGTAGAAAAAAATTTATAGCAAAAATTTTGCGATGACTTGTTTAGGTGAAATTCACGAGCTTGCAAAAATCCCTAACTTCCATATATCATATCTCCAAAAATATTGCGAACCAAGCTTTGAAATTTTGTGAAGATGTTCCTTAGGATTTCGGATTTTCCCTCTAAACATTTCACCTTTTGATCCTTCGTAGAAAAAACTTTATAGTTAAAATCCCATGATGACCTGTCTGGAGCAGTGAAATCCTAGAATCCAAAGCTCTGATACCAAATGTTATGAAACCAACTCCAAAAATAGAAGGAAAGAGAGATAAACGCATTATAAATAGCCACCTCGTGGGGGAAACCTCCAATACATTACATAAATGAACAATTCTTGGATGATACAAATGACAAAACCTCCACTCTAAACATAGGAGTCCATGGGGCCACAATGTAATCCTAGTGGGGCCACAATGTAATCCTAGCCGACCTAACAATAATAATGTAAGGGCACAATAATAACAATATGGGGGTTATAGGGGTACAAAAATAACAATAAGGGGGTTGCACTAACAATAATAATGGACTATACTAGTAATATAAGGACCTAACAAAAAATGTCGGGCTTCCTATTTGTGTGATCAAATCAAGTAGTTCACACCGTTGTTCGTTCTAGTAAGAGGGTTTTCATGGAAGACCTGAGTCAAAATGCATAAATTGTTCTGGGGATTTTCAATCATGAAAATCACGAAGACATTATCGAAGATATGAAACCGTAGTTGGTAAATTGTTTTCAATATGTTTTTTTACAAATATGGCAGAAGTTGCTTGGCTACGATAGAATTTTATATAAGTAGTAAAAAGTATTGAATGTTTTCCAAATTGATTATCATGGTAACACAATAAATGCAAAGCATAATCATGCATGTCAACTTTTGTAATTCTTGTTTGTGCAATCATGGAAATTCCTGTACGGAAGAGTGTGGAGAATGACATGGAGAAAAGGCCTTTGGTGGTGTATTCATTTACAATGGATAGGGATATTGCAGGCCATTTATTTGGTAAATTAATTTTCTTTAATTTACTTCCTTAATTGTCAACAAGGATTTGTGTAGTTGTGAAATGTATGTGCACTATATACGCTAGGAATCATTTTGTGAGTTAACTGATTCTAAAATTATGAAACTAACTCCAAAGATACATAATTTGGAGGATAATTACGCACATGTTCTTTCAATCCAAAGTCATAATAAGTCCTAATTAATTGAGATGAAATTTTTAAAATGAGAGATCTATATAATTTGGAGAATTCAAACTTAATTTTGATTGAATAAAAGGAAATACTTAATGATAAAATTAAATGAAAAAAAATATGATTCTACTTTTGTGGAATTGAACACATTTTGCACTGTCTTAATGAAATAAAATCCTAAACTAATTTGCAGTAAGGAAGCTCTATTTTAAATGATTGAAAATAAAATGATAGTAAAGTTTAATTCCTTCTTACAAAAGATAAAATTATAAATTAAGAATGGTTACTGGTGTGCGTATTTAGCCTCTAAAGTGCATTTCATTAACATCATAAGAAATCGAATTGATCTGCGAAAAAATTAAGTGATGATAAGAAGATTCTTTGAATAATTGAAATTTTGTAATATTTTTTGTTTGTGAGTATGCTGCAATCACATGAAGAATGATCGAAAATTAAATTATAATGGAAAAAAATTCTTTAAAGAAACTTTAATACTAAAAACAAAACAAAAATATGAACAAGATCTCAGAGCTCGATAGGGGGCCCTCCTATGAGTGCAAGTTGGTTAATGATCACAAAATCTTCACACACACATTAGGAATAATAGTGCCTTACATTTCAAAACAGAGAATGATCAGTCTTCACAAAAAATGAGTTATAAATTTGATAATTAAAAATCTTATGCCTCTGGTCTCTCTTACAACATTTACACAATTTTCATAAAACCATTTAAAAGAGTTTTAAGACGATATAATATGAACCATCTTAACACCTATGAGATCAAATTAACTTATCATTCAATCTCTTTATTACTTTCTATTGAAAAATCAAATCACAGGAGATTTATTTCGATCTAAATTCTCAGAAACGCATGATGTCTTCAGTGTCAATTGTTTGATTTTATTTTATTCCTTCGATATCTCTTCTTAATATCTACACAAATTTTCCAGAGTTTAATTTTCCTTTAACTTTCAGATTTCTTAACCTGCAAGGTTGTACACATGGTTGAAAATTTTCACCTCCTGATAGCCTTCATCCCTTTATTCAAGCACTACAAGTTGTCTAAAAATGCATTTTGCTACTGAAACAAATATTAGATGCAGAATTTTCATGACTCTGTTGTTGTAAGAATGCTTTAGTTATAACTCACTAAGAAACAAATAATTTAAATATTGATGATTAATACCTTTATGCAATATGAACTTGAGCTTAAACATGCTGATATTGTTATAGGATGATGAAAAAATGGTGAAATGATATGACAAAAAGGATTGTAAAAAAAAACAATTCTAGGCCTCAACATTCTCCCACACCAAATGTTTTGCATGTCATCATGCACGAAAATTTCAAGACTCATTCATCCTTCTTCCATTTTAGTGAATGATATCTCAAGCTTGTGCAAGCACACCTAGGTTAGTGCTTCTTTTCATTTTCTTAATGCGCAAAATGGTCTTTGGTTTCATCATCAAAATTCTATCTTGTAGACCTCTAATCCCATTTTTGAGAAGCCTTTTTTTAACTTTAAGTTTCTCATTCTTGTTATACCAGTGCAAATGGTGTAAACATATCTTATAATTTTGAGTTCTTGGTATCTCATTCTAAAGTTTTGTTTCTCCTCTTTCATGTGTTTGGTGTTTGTTAAGCACCTCTAGCTAATGTATATCTTGTTTTAAAGCTTCCCTAATTATATGTTCCTGCTTTGAATCTTGTTTTATCATTGAAGTTTCCTCCATTTCATGTTGAGAATTTTTCTTTTTCTTTTTGTCGTGCCCTTTTCTCTAGAGATTCCACATAATAATAAATTTTTTTCTTAATTGGATCAATTTCTGGAGTTTTCCTTGTTGGAATAACTGTATGAGGAGGTATCTTATACATTTCTTCCTCCATATCAATCATTTCTGGTGAATGTGTGATTGAAGGCTTTGCAATTCTTTTACTTCTTCCTAATTTCACACCTAAAATTTCAATTCCTTGTTATTTTTTTCTCTTATTCTATGTTTTCTTTCTTTCCTCGAGTAATTTTTGACTCAGGCTAGATTTCTTTCTTCTAAGGTCCTTTCTATCATTTTTCTAATTAAACTTCTCAATATACTGAGATAATTTGGGTGTTGTGTTCAAGTGGATCCTTATTGTTTAAGTTACATCTTGCTCTTGAAATTCCTCTTCAATTTTCCCTTTTCCAAGGTTAGGGTTTGACTTTCTTCAACTTCTTTTTCAACTATTGTTTGATTCTTCCTATGTAGCTTATTTAAAGTGGTTTCTCACTGAGAAGTCTTTCCAATTACCTCCTCTATCTTCCAATTATGCTTCTATAAGAATCTTAATGAGTGCCATGATGGTAAAGATAGTTATGTATGGACCTAGACTCTCTTTGTATGCTAAATTCTATTTTGTTTAAACTTTGAGGTAGAAAGTAAGGAAAATTAATTTCAAACCCATCAACAAAATGCATCATAAGGCTAACATGGTATAAAAACATATTCCAAAATCTACCTTAACATGTTATAAATTTCTGAATAACTAGAAAGATATTTCTCTATTTTCCCTTTAATGATGTAACTAGAATACCCTTATTAAAAATGGAAAAACCCATACTTGGTTCTTTAAAGAAGTGAATTGAATCATTCTCCCTTATTTTCCTATTTTTCAACCACCTTTATCTGTTTCTAGGTATTTTTTTTTCCTCTGCTACAATGAATTCTGTGAGGATGAGTTTTATGTCGCCTGTTTGTGCTTCCACTCCATCAAAATATCGGGAAGGGGATTTTGTGATTTCTGTTTCAAACCCATTGAATTTCTGAAAAACATGGAGCTATCCCACCTACTGTAGTTGTTATTTGACCCTAGGATAAACTTTAAGATTTTTTTCTCCATTTGGTTCAGAGCGAACAAGCCTCCCCATGGTGAGAAGAAATATGAACCTCAACTATTCTTTTTGAGAGGGTTAATGGAGGAGTAATATTTGGAAGGAGGAGAAAGTGAAATTTGTATTTGAATGAGTCAAATAGATATGGGATAGATGTAAATTATGGAAAGGTAAGGTGGTTATGGAAGAAATCGTGTTGTGTCTGAATTTCACCTTCATAATTTCCCATATATCATTTCAAACGACCGATGTTATGTGTTCAATTCTTGATCGAACTTTGATGTGACTAGCAATGTAATGATGAGGAAATATGGTAAGTGATTATTCATAATGAATTCACAAGGTCCTAAACCTTTTAATTTATTTATCCATAAATTAAAATCTAAGTTCTCATATGAAATACAACTTTTAGCATTCTTACATACGTATATTTCTATGGTTCCCTTGATCTTATTTTTATTTATTATAGAAGCAGAACTTGGTCGGAGAACTAAAGATTGGCTGCAAAATGGTAGGAATTATGTTTTCTTCTTGTCATATTTCGGACTTTCTTTTTCTGATAAGGGAATTAATTATTTAATTATGCTACTTCTATCATGAATAAGAGTGAAAATATTGATCCCATGAATTTAGCTAGCCACTTGGAATTTTATTAAAAGAAAACGAAGGATAAAAGGAAATAGGGACAAGAAAGAGGGGATTTTCCAAAATCTAAACTTCCAAGAGACTTTGGTTTTAAAATAACATTATTTGTATAAACAATCCAACATAGTTGGTTTTCATGTTTATTATTATTATTGAAAATAATCTACGATGAAAATGAAGAGTGAGTAGAAGAATATCCTTTCTCGATCAACTTAAGTTTAAAATTTTCTTGAAAATACTTGACAAATTATTCCCTTGTTAGATTTTTATGATATAATCTCAATAT
Organism: Pinus albicaulis; assembly: GCA_034641835.2. Classification (NCBI taxonomy): domain Eukaryota; kingdom Viridiplantae; phylum Streptophyta; class Pinopsida; order Pinales; family Pinaceae; genus Pinus; species Pinus albicaulis. The sequence goes on from CM076580.1 coordinate 610,276,116, forward strand.
ATCTCCATTAACAAGGAAAGAAATTTGTTCTTCGTCAATAGTCTTGATTTTGACTAAGCTCCATTGTAAGAAATAATATTAATCTCATAAGCACCAAGCCGATGAGTTTGAAATTTTCCTTGAAAATATTTGAAATTGGAATAAAAAATAAGAGGCCAATCACCTTGATTGAAATTTTTGGCTTCGATAAAATTTTCATGCCATTTTTATATTTGTTGCTACACTATGCTAATCCTCTGAATAACATCTTGTCAGATTTCATCTACCTCATTCAATTATGTTAGTCTTTCCTTTTGAGCTTTTGATGTAGGAATTTACAAGGTAAGTTACTTAGATCAAACACCAAAGTTCACCGCTCACAAATAAATCACAAATCAATACACCAGTATATCACGTGGTTAAAACCCTCAAAGAGGGAAACAGTCCACGACCTGAGCCAATGAAGCCACTTCAATTAATTTATTAATATAAAAAATAAAATTTACATATGTTTCTCTCCTAAACGGTTACCAGACAAATGAACCTCCATGATCTTTAAATAGAGATCATGGACCAATTGGGTGTGAAGCCATGTATCAAGTTTCATTAATACCGAGGAGAGAGTGGACTGTCGGATCAATACAAATCGTGGCCGTCAGATTATAAGTTACAAATGTACATAGTAAAGAAACACACTTTACCTAACTCTACACTGGACCAAGTTATACTTAATTATTTCCTATGTGTCGAAATATCCTAACATCCCCCCTTAAGAACAACTTGGGATAGGATTGAAGGATTTATAAAGGTGACAGAGAATGAGACCATATCATATGTGTCAAAATATCCTAACATCCCCCCTTAGGAACACCTTGGGATAATATTGAAGGATCTACAAAGGTAACAAAACAGGGGAAGGAAGGAGGCATTAGAGCCTATCCCCCCTTAATGATAACTTTCCTGAACTCCAAGCATAGATCGAAGTTTGGTAAACTTCGCTTCTGTGAGAGCCTTTGTAAAGATATAAACAACTTGATCATTGGTTGAACAATATTGTACTTCAAGAACATGGTAATGAATGAGTTTTCTGATTATTTGTATATGAAGCTCAATGTGTTTCCTACGCTGATGTTGAAATGGATCTTTTCATAGCTTAATGGTAGTCTGATTATCACACCAAATTATAGTTGGATGCTCCTGATGAAGACGAAATTCAGATAGGAACTGACGAAGCCACATGGCTTCCATGTTGGCTTCAACTAAACCACGATACTCTGCTTCTGCCGAGGAAAGAGAGATGGAACTTTGTTTCGTACAAGGCAAAGTAATAGGTCTTGAACCAGTAGTGAATACATATCCTACAATTGCTATGAAACCAACTCCAAAAAGAGAAGAAAAGATATATCAATGCCTTAGAAATAAGCCACTTCGAGGGGGCAACCTCCAATAAATTACATGAATGAACAATTCTTGGATGATAAAATTTACAAAACTTCCTTTCTATATATAGGAGTCCATGGGGCCATAATGTAATCCTAGTTGGCCACAATGTAATCCTACCTGACCTAACAATAATAATTTAAGGGCACAATAATAACAAAATGGGGGTTACAAGGGTACAATAATAACAATAAGGGGTTTACACTAACAATAATAAGGGACTATACTAGTGATATGGGGACCTAACATGCCCCTCTACTTCAAAAAAGTGTTGTCTTCAATGCTTGAGTAGCTCTGGGTGCTTCTGTATAAAATTCTCATCCTCCCATGTAGAATCTTCAGTGGGTAAGTTCTTCCACTTGATGAGATACTCTGAAATTGATCGATTCCGTAGCTGTCGAGTTCATGTTTCCGTGACCGCTTCAGGTTCCAATATGATTTTCCTTCCTCATAAAGTTCTGGCAATATTGTTTGAACTGGAAGATTTTCACCTATAACCTTCTTTAAGCATGAAACATGGAAAACTGGATGTATTCGCGAAGAAGCAGGAAGCTCCAATTTGTATGCCATAGTACCAATCTTTTGCAACACCTTGTAAGGACCATAGTACTTTGGTGATAATTTATTATACTTCTTAGCTTGCTTGAGGGACATTTGTTTGTATGGTTGTAGCCGTAAAAATACCCAATCTCCTACATCAAAACTTCTCTCGCTGCGATGTTGATCTGCCTGTTGTTTCATTCGATTTTGTGCCAAATTCAGGTTATCCTTTAAGAGTTGGAGAACTTATTGCTGATGCTCAATGTGATCTTCCACTGCTTGAACCTTCGAATTTTCCCTTAAAGATGATGTGATGGATGGTGGATGATATCCATAAAGTGCCATAAATGGGGTCATTTTTGCTGCGGTATGGAAGGAAGTGTTATACCACCATTCAGCGAGAGGTAACCACTTGACCCATTGTGTTTGTTTATCGGATACAAAACAACGAAGATATCCTTCCAAACATTTATTTACTATCTCAGTTTGACCATCAGATTGAGGATGATAAGATGAGCTATGAGCTAATTAAGTACCCAAACAAGAAAATAAGTCCGTCCAAAAATTTCCAGTAAAAATGGGATCTCTGTCGCTCACAATAACCCTTGGGCTTCTATGTAGCTTTTGAATTCTATCCATAAATGTAGTAGCAACTGTACTTGCTTTAAATGGATGAGATAATACACAAAAGTGTGCATACTTGGTAAGTCTATCAACTACCACCATGATGACACTCTTTCCTTCGGACTTAGGTAAACCTGTGATAAAATCCATTGAAATCTCCTCCCAACGTTGACTTGGAATGGATAAAGGTTGTAGAAGTCTGGGGTCTTAATTGTTTCCACTTTATTCTGCTGGCAAACCAAACATTCCGCCACAAACTTTCGAATATCAGATTTAAGGCCATCCCAAAAAAATTCTTTCTTCACCCTGTGGTAAGTTTTTAAAAATCCTGAGTGTCCTCCTAAAGGAGAAGTGTGCAATTCGAGAAGAATCTTTTGTTTTAGTTGGGAATTCTTACAAAGATATAAGCGATCTTTGTACCATAAGGAATCATTTTTCCAACTAAATGTATCAGATGTACTAGGATCTTGCTGCAACTTTTGAATGAGTGTCCATGCATCTTTTTCCTTCTTCCATTCATCTCTTGCTTCAGTTATCCAATCTGGTTGGATAATAGAAATGGCACAAAGCAATGCTTCCACCTCTTCATTCTTTCTTGAGGGTGCATCTGCAACAACATTAAGCTTTCCTTTTTTGTAGATTATTTCAAAGTCATAACCCAACATCTTTGTGACCCATTTTTGCTGCTCTTCTGAAGATAGTCTTTGTTCCAAAATGTGTTTAAGACTATCATGATCAGTTTTTACCTTGAAGTGTCTTCCCATTAGGTAAGTTCTCCATTTCTTTAGTGCATGCAGTATTGCTAACATTTCCTTCTCTTAAATAGGTTTCTGTAAATACTTTCCTTTGATTGGACGACTTTCAAAAGCAATGAGTCTTCCTTCCTGCATTAAAACTGCACCAATTCCATTTCCTGAGGCATCACATTCCACAATAAAGGTTTTTGTAAAGTCTGGTGTAGCTAAGACCGGTGCTAGGCACATTGCCTCTTTAAGACGTTCAAAGGCCTTAGTTGCTTCGGGAGTCCATGAAAATGCATCTTTCTTCAATAATGTTGTTAGAGGTGCTGCTATTCTCCCATAATTCTTAACAAACTTGCGATAATACCCTGTTAACCCGAGAAATTCTCGCAACTTATTTATGGTTGTGGGGACTTTCCATTCCTTAATGGCTTTAATTTTTTTAGGGTCTACTTTGACACCCTCGTGAGATACAATATGACCCAGATATTCCACCTCTTGTACTCCAAAGAAACATTTGGATGTTTTTGCATATAATTGTTTCTCCTGCAATAGTTTGAGCACCTTGTCAACATGTTCAAGATGATCCTTCCAAGACCTGTTGTAGATTAGTATATCATCAAAAAATACTAGCACAAATTTTCTAAGGAAGGGTTTGAAAATGGAATTCATCAACCCTTGAAATGTAGAAGGTGCATTGGTAAGGCCAAAAGGCATGACCAAAAATTCATAATGAACCTCATGAGTTTGAAATGTTGTTTTTGGAATATCTTCAGTCTTCATTCTAATTTGATCACATCCTAAATGAAGATCCAACTTGGTAAAATAAATTTCTCCATGTAATTCATCCAATAATTCATCAATCACAGGAATGGGAAATTCATCTTTAATGGTGAGCTTATTGAGCTCCCTATAATCCGGACACATTCGCCATGATCCATCCTTCTTGTGTACCAATACTACAGGAGCAGAGAAAGAACTTTGACTAGGTTGAATTATACCCGCCTCTAACATTTCCGCAATCATACGTTCAATTTCGCTCTTTTGGAAGTAAGGATATCTATAAGGCCTGATGTTTGGAGGAACACTTCCTGGAATCAAATGAATAGCATGATCATGATCACGAATAGGTGGGAGTCCTTTTGGAGTTTCAAACACCTTGGAATGATTGTCCAAGACTTGTTAGAGATCTGCAGAAATAGATGATTTTGATGTTGGAACTTCTAGTGAGCATAATTGTGCAATTACGCCTCGTTGTTCTTTCTTTAGAAGCTTTTCATGACATTAGAGCTTATTATCCTTCCTGGCTTCCCTTCAATACCCCGTAATTCGACTTCCTTTCCTTCTGAAAAAAATTTCAAGAAAAGTTCTTGAAAATTAAAAGCTACCGTCCCCAAAGATTGTAACCATTGTACTCCTACTACAACATCAGCACCTCCCATAGGAATGGAAAGCATTGGACTAGTCAATACATATTCCCCCATGGTTAGCTTGATATTATGGCATTTTCCAGAGAAATATATAGTTCCTCCATTTGCAACCATCACTTGACATTCTGGTGCTGGGTATAGGAAACAATTTAATTCCTTGGCTACCTTACAATGAATAAAATTATGGGTGCTACCTGAATCAATCAACACTATTACGTTTCTCTTCTTGATTTGTCCTTTTATCTTGAGAGTTTGAGGAGTGGTAATTCCTGCCAGTGCATTACACGATATGGTTGGATTCATTTCTTCCTCTTCTGGGGCTGGTTCCTGGTGTATATCCTCTTCTTGTTCATTTTCTTCTTTCTCTTCACAATCTATGTAAAATAATTTCTTCTCAGCACACTTATGACCTTTAGTGTATTTGCTATCACAACTGTAGCAAAGCCCTTTTGCTCTTTTTTTCTTCCAATTTTTGTGGTGTCAACCTTGTAGGTTGTGGAAATCTAGGCGTAGCAACACTTCCTTCTTTATAGAATTGAGTGGTAGGCTTCCTTGTTTCCATAATTTTACATTCAACTTTTCTTGCCAACCTGAATGCCTTCTCCAATAAATCAGGTTCCAAAATGCGAACTTCATGTTGAATGTTATCCTTTAAAGTGCCTATGACGAGATCAATCCTGTGTTCCTCTGGAATATCAGTTACCCTTATATTCAATTTTTGGAAGTCCTCAATGTGCTGCCCCACTAAACCCTTTTGTTTAATATTTATCAATTGGCTAAAGAAGGTGTTGCTCTTTGTATCCTCATAATGTGCTATCATTTCCTCCGTAAAAATTGACCAAGTGACAATTTTTTTACGGGAGCAAAACCATTGATACCATACAAATGTATTTTGTTCTAAATGTAAAGTTGCAATGCGTACCTTTTGTGTGTTTTGCACGTTATGGAGATCAAAATATTGCTCCATCTGTAGTATCCATGTTACAGGATCTTTTCCATCAAACTTCCTCATATCCATCTTTGGAATATGGTGGTTCTTCCCGCCAACATTAGAGTTTATGAAATCACAATTAACATTTATTTTGTTCTCATCATGAGATTCTTCTACTATCTTTTCACCATTAGGAAACCTTTCTTGTATAAACTTTGTCAAACCTTCCATGTCTGCTTTTAGAAAATTCTTCATGTTTTCCATTTTCTCATCGATCTTAGCTTCCATGTCATCCATCTTAGATTCCATGCCAGCCTCCATGCCATCTATCTTAGATTCCATGCCTTTCTTCAAACCATCCATCTTAGTTTCCACGCCTTTCTTCAAAACTTCCATGTCATTTTTTGTTGCTCTTTGCGAGAGCGAAATTTGTTGCACTTGCTCTTGTAATTTTGATATGTCATGTTGCCATTCTTAGTCTTCATGAGTCATAGTAGAGCTTTCCAAAGGCTTGATGGGTGTTGAATTATTTTTAGGGGCCATTTTATAATCCAATACTGATATCTATTCTACAATATTCCCTTGCAATAAATTCAACTTGATTCTTCAAACAAGACTTATGCAATTCGGAAAAAAATTACTCACCTTTTACTTGCTTTCGAGGAGCTCGATATTTAAATTGGATTATCTATGTGATTGGGGCTCTTCAATATCTGAACTTTAGCACTGAATTTTTCCTCTAAATTATCTTTTGAATGCCACAGGTCTGGCTTGATTTGGATTCTCCAGGACAAAGTTATGTCCAATCTCCCACAATGACTGGTTCAGTAAAACGAACTGGTACGGCTTTCCATGTGTCACTGTTTTGTCCTTCACCTCTGAAATTGATAGCCAAGAAACTACAGTCTGTTTACTTGTGACAAATTTTTACGGCACTCCAATCCAATGCTCAGAGAGAGATTTATTGGAATTTTCCCACGATCACCTCTTTGAGATGAAATTCGGGAGCCTGAAAAAGCACTACCTTCCACAGATAATATCTCCACAAATATTGCGAACCAAGCTCTGAAATTTTTTGACACATTTCCTTAGGATTTCAACTTCGCACCATGAAAACTTCAGATTCTGAAACTCAGAAGAAAAAAAGTTATAGCGCAAATTCCACGATGACCTGTTTAGGAGCCTAAACAAAGACCTAACTGCCACAGATCATATCTTCGAAAATATTGTGAACCAAGATCTGAAATTTTTAGAAAATATTCCTCAGGATTTCAACTTTGCACTCTAAATATTTCAGCTTCTGAAACTTCGTAGAAAAAACGTTATAGTGAAAATGCCACGGTGACCTGTTTGGAGAAGCGAAACCCTAGAATCCAAAGCTCTGATACCAAATGTTGTGAAACCAGCTCCAAAAATAGAAGAAAAGAGATATCAATGCCTTAGAAATAAGCCACTTCGACGGGGAAACCTACAATACATTACATGAATGAACAGTTCTTGGATGATACAATTTACAAAACCTCCTTTCTATATATAGGAGTCCATGGGGCCATAATGTAATCCTAGTGGGCCACAATGTAATCCTAGCCGACCTAACAATAACAATTTAAGGGCAAAATAATAACAAAATGGGGGTTACAAGGGTACAATAATAACAATAAGGGGTTTACACTAACAATAATAAGGGACTATACTAGTGATATAGGGACCTAACAATAGTAGAATTTCGATCATCAGGGTCACCAATCCAATCAGAATTATTGAAACCAATCAACAATGGAGATGCTTCTGCATTGTAATGAATCCAAAACTGAACTATACCTTGAATATATTGAAGTATTCTTTTAGCTTATTTCCAGTGACTTTGATGAGGTTGGTGCATAAACCGAACAACAAGACCAATGGAGAAGGAAAGATCAGGATGAGTATGGGTTAGATACATAATTTTACCAACAAGTTGATGGTATAAGGTAACATCAACTTTAGGGTTAGTACAATTGTCTGAAATGTTGAATCCAGACTAAAAGGGTGAAGGGGCTGGTTTATAGTGTTCCATGTGAAAGTAGTGTAGAAGATCATAGGCATACCTAGACTAAGAAAGGGTAATAAATTCTTTAGATTGCAAGACTTGAAGGCCAAGGAATAATGCAAGTGTCTGAATTCTACCATTTTAAACTTATTTTTATGTCTATACTTCACATGGTTTATATGGTTCGGGTCACTACCAGTAAGGATAATATCATCAATATAAAGAACAAGGATGGTGGAGGACTTACCCACTTTCTTTGTGTAGACAACATTGTGAGAATGACACCTAGAAAAGCCATTATCTAATATAAATCTATCCATTTTGGCATAACAAGCCCGAGGAGCTTGTTTGAGACCATAGAGACACTTCTTAAGGAGACAAAAAAGGCTAGATTCATTTTGGATAAAGCCAGGTTTTTGTTCCATGTAGATTTCTTAATGAAAATCTCCATGTAAGAAGGCGGATTTAACATCCATCTGATGGAATTCCCATTTAAAGGAGGCAACAAGGGAAAGAACAAGGCAGATAGAATCATTTTGGAAATACGGGAGAGGGTTTCAGTATATTCAATGCCCTCAACTTGTGAAAATCCTTTAGCAACAAGATGAGCTTTATGTCTATCCACTTTTCCATCTGGTCCAAACTTTGTTTTGTAAACCCATTTGCATCTAACAAATTTTCTTCCCTTTGGTAGAGGAAAAAGATCCCAAATATCGCTTTCCAATAAGGAATGATATTCTTCATTCATAGCTTCATCCTAATCTGGATCAGGATTTTCTGGACCCTAATCAAGTAA